>SNQJ01S0003672.1:79298-120270 GCA_010110895.2 Picea sitchensis | reverse complement strand
CGGCTAGGGGGTCTGGGGGCAAGCGGGGGTTCGGGGGTGAAGCCCCTGAAGGAAAAATTGCCTTGTAAATGTATCTGTAATTTCATTGTAAATCTGGACCGTTCATTATAAGGTCGCAGATCTAATGATAGAGATTATGTTAGGGTTTTTTGCCCTAGAAAGAAACCCTCTTTTATGAGGGAAATGTATTGCGGCTATGGTGGATGTCGAATATTGTATTCTGAAATATGAGACTGTGAGAGAAAGAAGAGGAAGTTACAACGGGTTTGCTGTAGGTTGTATCCATTCATATGATGGATAATAATAAAGGAAGGACTTGGCAATTTCTCTGGTGGATGTAGCCCACATTGGGTGAACCACGTAAATATGTGTTTCTTTTGTATTGTGTATCTTCTGTGTTTTGTTTCCGCATTTGTTTTATTTTATTGCTCCACGGTCCTATTTTTCTAACAGGTACTTCTCTTAGAATGCTATTTTGATTATATTACTTATATTCACAATCCTAGGAGATCTAATCAACTAACTAATAGATTGGCTAATCAAGTATTAGATTGGCATATTTCTCACACATAAAAGTAAAAGCACTCACATACACACACATATAAATACCTTTGTACAAAATGTTTATCCATAAGGAAAAAATATGTATATATATAATAATGTGTCCAAAAAATAATTTCATAAGTACAAAAGTGGGCCATAAAGCCTCAAATAGAGTCAGTATACATTGCTGGGCTCAAGTCCTCACTATATAATAGAGTACAAAAGGTTCCCTCGAAACATATGTGTTCCAATACTAACTATGGCCTAGGCCCGTTGGCCCTAGTATAATAAACTACGATGTTTGCAAGATGCCGAAATAGTTGAACCCAAGTCCTGGGTACCCCTGCAACATGTGGCTTCATGGCTCGGGGAAGGTCCTCTATCTCTACCATCGACACTACATGAGCGAGAGTTGTTAGGTTCCTCTCTACTCATCGCAGTACTCTCTCAGCCTCTCCGACTGGTAGTCCTCCTGCAGCTACTGGTCCTCCTGCTACTGCTCGTACGACTTTTACTCGAGGACGATGCCTAGTCCTGACGAAGTCGGATGGTCACATTGGTCCCACATCCGGATATGACAAAAAATTGAGTTAGTACTTTGACATTACCATAAAAAGGATAACATTTTTTTTTTTTTTAAAATAAATAACTTTAAAATGTGTTTACCTATCTCTCCGCGCTCCTCTCCAGGGGGCATAGGAATATCATGATCCCTTAAGAAACTGATCCCTGCGTAGGGGTAGTCCTCGATCACAGGAAGTTGACAGGCCCACCAGTCAAATAATTTATCGTCAAAGGCCTCATGTACTCTCCCCGCACCCTGTAGAGGTAACAAATATTCCCACCTGCATAATGCTGGAAAGGAGGAAATATGGCCTTGTACTATCTCCCTCGGGCTAAGTCTTGTCACTCTCTCAAAAAAAAAGGCGCACAACACGGTTCGAACTTGAATTTCTTGTTCATTCTTTTTTGGTAGTAGGTCAGTTTTTTTTTCATGTATGTGAGCATTGTAGTGCTCCGGTAAAAAATAGTGGCATCTAGACACTGAGTTGCACAATGCATATGTGCACGTGAATCCTGATGAAGTGCTATGGATCCCGTGGTCCGCTCAATCATGTATAGTACTATCCAAAGATTGAGGTTTGTGATCTTATGAATTGGCACCTGAGATCCTACTTTCTTAGTGTCGTCCTTGCAATACATCCCAATGTAATCCTCTATGCTATGCGGTCCTGGAGGAAAGGTCCTCAAGTTGACTAGTTCCCCCTCCTAGAGAGGCCAATCAAAAAGTAGATATCCTCCGTCATCAGAGTCAATGATTGAACCTCTAGCATGAAGGCCTTTGCATCTGGATGCCAATACTCTATCAAGTGGTTTATTTTCCTAGGTTGTGCCCTTATGAATCAACAATGAAATAATTTCCACAAACCACACTACTTAAACATGGAAATGGCCCCTGGATCCTCCTTTAACAAGACATATAACTCTTCATGTTCTCTCTATTGCTAGTGAACACACATCCTGTTGCAAAACATTTGTGAGGTTAGCCCCTTGTTTCATTTTTTTTAAAGATAAAAAAGATGTACGTGGGTTGTCTTTAGGACAATCGCGTATGTACGCGGGCTAAGTGTTACTTTTCCCGCATACATACGTGTGATGAGCATGGAAAACCCATGTACACATAGGCCCGACATTTTTACTAGAGAACACACCCTCCAAGCAATAAAATAAGCAACAAATAATGAATGAAAAGGAGGAGAGAGGTCATTTGTACTTATTTGGTTCAGGTTTGAAGATCTTTTGTCCACCATAGCTCTTCAAATTTGTGTTTTAAAGAAGGGTTTTTTTTGGCGTTTTGGTTGTTTTCCAATTTTCAATGGTTAAAATGAGTTGTCCAACTCTATTTATAGAATTTTTTGGCTCTTTTTTCCCCATTTTGGTCCTCTTTTTTCCTCTTCTTGGCCCGATGGGTACTTGAATTTCTTTTTGAGAGATCTTTGGGTCGTTCTAATGAACTCGTTCTTTTGGTTTGGTGTTTTCAGGAGATGGGTTACACATATCATCTCATGGTAATTTTTTTTTCGACATTTTCATATAGGTTAGGTTCTCACCACCTTGCATTTTTCATATTCTTAACTTTTTCTCTTTGCCATAGGATTGATCCCACCAAAGTGCTCAAGTTTTAATGATTTCGCGAGTTTGGTCATTCGAGAGATATGTATACTTTGAATTTAAAATCTCTCGAACGTCGAATTTCCAAAGTGGCTTATCCTCTTTAATTGCATTTTTTAATGTTTTAAAGGGAACATCGAGAGAGTCTACGACATCATATTGCTCGTCTGGAAGTAACTCATATTCAAAGGAACTTGAGGCATTTCATGGGTATGACGTGAGGACAAGGAGAAGAAAAACACTAGCAAAACATAACTAGTCCATCATAGAGCAAGACAAGAATGAAAGGCCGATTATGGTCAAGAAAGAGAAGCTCGATGATAGTCAACATGTGCATAAACTGAAGGTGTAGGTCCAGTCATTGCAACACCATAATTAGAAATTGGAGAAATTGTACTCCAAGTTGCAGAAGAAATATCAAAGACTCTAGAAGAAGCAAGAGAAGACTTGCTGCTTTCTAAGGGAGATAATTTGAAGAAGCTGCCAACACACCTAGTTTTCTCCTAGTGGCCTCCAACATTGCACATGTACTCCTGTACTCAACTCAAAATCCAATTATGTCAGTCCTATTTAGTTCTGTCAAAGACTCAATTCGATTCAACATATGCATCAGTTTGGTTTATGATTAGCATCAGGTTTAGTTATTTAAGTTCAAGACTCTTTTATATTAAGGCATCATAAGCGGTCATTTTTGTGTGATATGAACCAATTCTTTTTTATTAAGTCAAGATCGAAGTATACCTTAATATACTCCAATAGTGTTTTTAGCTAAGTTACTAAGTTTTTTTACAACTGGTAGTATAGAGTTAAGCCTCAGTCTCAGATGGACAAGATCCTCTGCAACTTAGATAAATATGCAGTTTTTGTATGCTTTGAGGGTTTGGTTTTTGGGGAAAAGAAGATCAATACAACAAGTTGGTTGAACCTGTTCTATGCATGGATTAAATATCTCTACCTGGTGAATATACTTTTGATGACAAAGTTTTTGTCCAAATATTCATTTTTGTTTTTTTTTTATCGTATCTTGAATGCAATTTTTGATCTGTGTGAAGTAAATTTAATTTCCTTCAGCTATTGTATAACTTATCTTTACTAATATGAAACTTGTAAAACAAATAATTATTTGGTGAAGATTTATTTTTATTGCAATCTGTGAAAGAAATTGTGTTTTTTATACATGTTTAATGTCTTGAAATGATATTTTAAGTATTAAACTTCTTGCAGTAGATTATTCATTGAGTGGTTTGTTGTTTCCCTTTGTTTTTACCTCTATTATCTCACTTGTCTGTCATTTGTGTGCCACCAGCCAAGGAGGACCCTTATCCATATCATTTTTCCAACCCAACCATGTTCTTGTCTTGGTCAACCAACCCTCCAACTGACCAACAAAATCAAATAATGAAAAAAACAACCATTCCAAACTTGAGGTGTCCTGGATCTGCCCTTTAGCAGTCATGTATGAATAGATGTCTTGAATCTTAGTTCAAGGTAGAAATTCTTAGTTTTTTTAAAATGCACTCCAGATGAAATATATAGATTTGGAATGTTATTAAATTCACCACAAATATTAGATCACTAAATTTGGAGCTATATAGAAGCATGGGCGTGCATTTCCATTAGGTCACTTTCTAAAATTTTGGTCTCTCAATTTACAAGGTAGACTTTGCCTCCTTTACACAACAACCACTTTTATGTTTGCAAATGGAAATATAAATTTGTAGACAATTGTAACATTATTTAAGACGCCCTAAAAAACTTGAATCATTCAAATTGCAGGTGTGTAAAGACCTGACCAGTCATGCATTTTTTTGAAGCATGGTGTGCATTTCCGCACAAATGCATAAATTATAGTTTAAAAGAAAAACAAGTATTTTTCTCATCCAAGTATTGCATTTTAGTCTTTTTAGGTTTCTTACACTTTGATTTTTCTATTTATTTATTTAATTATTAATATTTAGTCATATAACCTTGTATTTTCTAATGATTTCAATAGGTCTTCGCAATGGAAATGCAACTAACAACTAGCCTATGTGTGATGTGGATGTACAAGATCCTGCCTCATCAAGCTCATGGACCCAGGTAGTCAGTACCCATTTTTCCATTTTAGTTAGTGCCATTGCACAATTACCAAATATTCATGTTTATTTCAACCCTTTATTAAATTCTGAGCACAAATCATCCTAGTATGCATTCTTTAGTGTTTACAACAAATTCACAGTACCGTAACTTGTAAATTAAAAACACCATACATGGATGTTTCTTCCAAGGGTGTGCATTTCTCATCATGCCATGTTTTCATGCATTTTTCCATTTATGATTTTTTTTTTCATTTAGCCTTTACACACACGAGAGGGTTTTAGGTTTAAAATTGCACATCTAAAGTATGAATAGATGTAAAATGATTAAATCCAAAATCCACAATTTGAACCACTCAATTTGGAGGTTATATGAGTCTTAGTAGTGCATTTTATAGTAATATGGTTTTACCCTCTTGTTGACGTTTGAATCTATTAGGAATGAAACAACAACCTCAGAAGGATGTAAACCCCCCTACGTTTTTATAGAGGTGGTACTCCTCTTTACTCTAATATTTTCTTGGGACTCTAGATCTTCAGAATATGGGACTTTGTAAAAGTCCATCGAGATAATCAAATAAATATAAAGATTGCAATAAAGATAACCAAAAATAAAAATATTTTGTTTTCTTTTTAAGGAAAGTTCTCGAGAAAGGACCAGGAACCACACACTTCATACATTTAAAAAAATAGACAAAATTTCCTCACATCCATCATAGTTAAACTAAAGATTTATGATCACATCAAATAAAAAGAAGATGGTATGCATGCATAAGAGAACTTTAACATAGTGGACACATGGGAAACTAAAATAAAGATAATGATAGATCAATCTCAAATACTTTAATACTCAAAACTCAGAGTTACAAAGCATAGTCAAAACTGATCCTGAAATAGCTCTCTTGAAATTTCTAAAAAATATATAGTCTATTACATATCCTTTGAAATTTAAAATGTGTTTGTCCTTAGAACTAGGATTGGGGATCCCATGGACCATAAAAAAAATATAAACAAGAATTAAGCTTGTAGAAGGAGGATGGAGGGCGATAGTAGAACAACAAGACCCGGAAGAAGAAAATGAGAAGTTATCAGACTTCGGTTAAACCTTTCTAGTCAAAGAAGCAGAGTAACTGGATGAAAGAACTGATAAAGAAAGAAAGATGTGATCAACATAAAATTACTATTATGGTCTCTCGTGTCTTCACTTGCTTGCTGGGGTCCTTTTATTGTCTTCATTAATGGTTACAAGAATCGTCTCAACTGTTTCTTTCCCCTTGTTGGTCAATTTGTTGATTGCTTTCTTGAACCATTCTTCAATATAATTTTTCATTGGTGCCACGCTTATCTCATGATGGATTTTGATGTTGAATAACTCTCCATCCAAGTCTCTCAAATCAAAGGAAATACCATGTAATGCTTCCTCAATGTCCTGATTCTTCATAGAATAGTCTACTAGCCAATTTTCTATGTCATCTTCATCATATTCAAGTATACCATAAAACTTTTCAATTTATAACCCTTTAAATATCTCAACTTGTTCATCAACTTGTTGCTTTGTTATGAACATTGAGTTGATAATTACTTTGGGGTCTTGTACTTCGTTAGTACCTCTAGCTAGGTCTATCTCTGTGAGCCTCTTGAATAGTTCTTCCCTCTTTGATATATCTTGGCTGCATGTTTGAACAATATTATTCAAATTTTAATCTTTTCTTTCCATCACACGTTCAACTGTTTTATCCGACTTGGGGAGGGTAGATCCTCCTCTCTTCTCCTTAACTCCATCATGTTAGAGACTTTGTTTCCAAAGGGTAATACAACATCAATGTAAAAACCTTCTTCTTTTTTCAGGTTAGATTTCAAATACTCATGGAAGGCATGCGCCCTCGAGCCAAAATAAACAATGTTTTTTGAAACCTTCCATGCCTCTACGATCAATGCCATTCTCTTTTTAATATTTCTTTCTACATAGCTCCTGGTTGATGTAAGTAGGCTTGAAGATACTTTCAATTTAACAGAGGGTGTGGTGGGTTTGAATATTGACAAAGGACTGGAAAGAAGTGGAAGAGGCATTAAGGCGTCTTCTAGTTCCTTGATCCTTTCTTTCAACTTCATGTTTTCTGCTTCTAGAACACCGATGGATTCATCCAGAGCATCCTCGATTTCTCTGTAAATTTTATAAATATGGGAAGGCCGCATATATTTTAGGTGAACCTCTAAACGAGATTTTCCTTTCTCATTATTCATATCACCTTTTTCAATAATCAATTTCTTAGAGTCCTTGTCAAAGACAGTGCTCTGGAAAGAAAATGACTCTTCTTCATCGAAGGTCTCATTCTCAATGATCTCTAATGATGAATTTTGGTGGGCCATATTTCCTAGATGATCAATGGTGGGAAACGTTTTCTCGATATTTTCCTCGAGCTCCATGTATTCAAGAGAGAATTTGTTGATGTTGTTTTCTATTTGATGGTCTTCTTCCTCTTGCACAACATTCTTCCTCTTCTTTCTCAGAGGAAGCTTGTGTGAGATCTCGATCTTTGCCGAAGGGGGATTATTTTCTCCTCCACCGCTTGAACTACTGTTGGTAACTTTCCTAGTTGGGTGGGCCATTGGAGCATTGCTCCGAGATGTGGTAGTTTTAGGAGTAACAACTGGAGATTGGGCACTCTTATCACTGGGAGCCTTTCCTTTTTGCTTGTAAAACTCATTAGTACTAAGTATTGTTTCCAAGTCACCAACATTGTGAGAAGGAGAACCTAAGTTGTTATCTTCTTCTTCACTCAAAATAGTATGAATGAATGAGTTTTTGAATCATACTGACAACATATGTTCCACGAAAATTCTATTAGGGTCAAACCCCTTTATCTTTTCAGCATACTTCAGATTTATATTGTGGAAGTGATTCGTAAAATCATCAATTTTGTTTATATTCCTAAATATGAAGTCCCCAATTTCCCAAGGCAAGGGTATGAATTTCCGTTTCTCATGGAAAAAGTGCAGCCAAAAATTGTATTGCCTTGCCACTTCTGTAATAAACATTTTATCAGCTACATGGTATGGAAGAAAAGAGGGATTTTCCTTGGAAAAAAAGATCCTGATAACAATGTGATTTTTCTTTATGGAACCTAATAAAACTGTGATTTTTCTTCTAACGTCCCCTTTTTCTCAAGGAATTTATTTTCTTGGTGTGATATCCTGGGGGTATTTTTACCAAACAACAGTCCTTTGAAAACTGAAACGAAATCATTGTAAAATTCGTAAAAATGCAAAGAAGTCTTGTGTCTCCACAATGCTTGATACAAGAAGGTAACTGGATCAACCTCACAATTCACCGTCTTACAGATAGAATTTTTTTGAGATTGACATCAATATGCTATCACAAACACCAAATAAGAATCCATAAAGAATTTCTTGTGTCTTTTGTTCTGTGACAATTGGAAGGGGATTTCAATGGAAATCAATTTTCCCCAATCGAAGATAGCTCACTCTTAATTGTAAAATATAAAATATAAAGAAACATGCAATAAATGGTGATGTTGATTTTTTGTCCTATTATCCTAGTAAACAACCAAGCAATATATCGAAAGGGGTTTTTAAATGAGTCGACCTGAATCCTGGTGTAACACACCCATGGTGGGGCGTCAAAATTTCATTCTTATTAAGAAATCAAGACCTCCATTCGGGGTCTCTATCCCATTCTGCTCGTCCAAAGATTTCTAGTCATGGTCTCGGTCTCCATGCTTAGAACCGAGCTCATAAATGGTATATATACCTCTCCCAAGTTCCTTAGGTGTTCACTGGTTGAGGCCACGTGGATTCCATGTGGGTCCGACTAGATATGATTCTCCCTAAGTTCTCTGATATCCTGGAACTTCCAACTTTCTTAATTCTATTGCAGAAATCCATCCACTAGCAAATCCAATGACTGGAATTGGTCCTTGGCTAACTCATAGGTTAACGAAGAATTCAGTGTTCAACCTTCGGATTTGAATCCCAGGCATAGCTCCTTCCCTCCATCTACACTCGCATGTGACCGCAGGCGATGACCAGATGCTAAGACAACCCCGCGTGAATCCTTTGGAGTGGAAAATCTCCGAAGTTCACAATCCAACGCCGTGTGTCCTCAAATAATTTGATGGCCATGATTCACTTTGGGAGTTTGGGCTTTGACAATTCTTGAGTCTTCACACATGCAAACTTCCAGAGTGAAATCCTTCCGGAGTGTCGGATCTTTTGGCACGCGTCCTTCTCTATTCAATGGTCACGATCTGATGCTTCGACACTTTGGGTCCCTTTGGACTCTCTATGATACTATACCCCAAATCCTCTAGAGTCCTGAAGTCCCAGACTCCTGGAGTTCCAGTCCCTTCACCAACCACGTTGGAAAGGCGGGCACGTACCAGGGGTTAACACATAGGTGGGGCAGGGGTGTCACATTCCCTCACCCGGGATGACACATTCCCTCACTCGAGATGACACATGTCATGTTCCAAAGGCTCTATGGGGTAGGTGATGCACATGAATCCATGTGGCATGTGTCTTGTCAAGCTTAAATCCACATCGCCATGGATGGCGTCACTGCGTCTCACCGCTCCAGTCTGATCGTTTTTAAACATCCCTCAGATATCATGGTCGAGATCCAACCAATACTAATTTATTCACAGATCGACGGTTCCCAGTGATTGCGGAACCCCAATGTGCTTGCTCTTTATCAGAGAGTTCAATCTCTGCAATATGAAAAGTGCTCACTCAACTCTTTTTAATCATGGTCATGGATCAAACACCCCGACGATATCAACGATGTTGGTTGATTACGGACCTTGAACTAACATGTCCGTTAATTTCGCCTTTGTGCTCTGCAATGATTCCCAACCATCGATATAATCTAACAACTTGTGTTTGATCTGTTAACTCCAGTGGATCCTTAGGTCGATCTGATGACTGAGATTGGTTTCCCTCCCGATGAATGGCTCATAGTCATATCCTCTATCAGGTTCTTGATTCCTCTACGACTCTTGTTACTCTAGGATTTCGGGTAATTTTTAATATCATGAAGTTTGGCATGTCAGAGCTTCGAGCTCTCGAAACTCTGAAATGATCAAGAGCTAGCTCTTTTTGGGCTCAGTGTAGGGTTCCTAGACGCAGGTCACATGGACCTCCCGATGACTGTCGGGATATGAGCTCTACTCTTAGTCGAGTTTTGGTTAAGGACGTGGGTGTGAGTTTAAGGTCTCTCACGCTACTGGTTTGAAGGAAACACCTTCCTATCTCATAGAAATTTAAGTTCTGAAATAGGGCGGGGTAAAACCGTGGGATTACCAAGACAGTAGCAGTTCCAAGAGACTTTCTTCGACTCTGTAACCGTGAGGTAGCTTCCTGGGAAAAAACCTTTGAGGGTTAAACTGGAGCATAAGGAAAAAAATAAGCATAAGTTCTCAAGGAAGACAACGTATACACATAACTTAACCATTTCAATACAAAAACCATTTATAGATACGTAAATACATGCATGCAACCATTAATTCCCAATTCAATGCATAGGCTATGGAAACACTTATCAGAACCAGATAACGTGAAGCGACTGCTGGAAGGGGTTCTTGTTTCCACCCAACCATAGGCTCAATCACTCCTAAAGGATTTACCACTAGCCACCCTCGAGCTAGACCACAATGCTTTGAGACTGAATCTCTTCTTCTGACACAAAAATAGATAGGGACGAAGGTTACTCTCCTTCTCCCACAAGATCTTGGAAATGGTTTACATGATACCAAGAAAGGAGGACTGACCTTGTTTATAGGCTTGTATACATGATACCAAGAAAGGAGGACTGACCTTGTTTATAGGCTTGTATCATAACCTTCTCAGCCATTTCCTACGACCAGAACGCTTATATCCTCATTCTTCCTTGAACTCGAGAGATTAGCTTCTCGTCTCTGCACTCTTCGCAGGTCTTCCTTGTCCAACACACCTTCGTTTCTTTCTTGTCTCAACAAGGTTGTGTGTGGATCGAATTCCAAGTCTGTGTTCAGGTTTGGAAGCCTTACAGATGGGTGCTCTACCCCATCCCCTCATTAAGTCTTGAGGAGGTCTTCCCACCTACCATCCTGACTGTAATTCATTTCTATGTTAGAGGACTGTTTTGACTCTGAGGAATTTAAATCCAATAAAGCACTAGTTTGGTGAAGGTTAACGCAACCATTCCTAGTCCCCTTCACCATCTCTTTTCATATAATTCATGGTCTTTCTTAGTACACCCCCCTTCCAACAATCATGCAACACTTATCCATTTTAATAGTAAATAACAAAAATTTACATTCATTGAACTTTTATACAAAGGTCTATCAATTGAAACATTTAGACATATTGAGTTTTCCATAGTCTCTTGGCCATTATAGTTATATTTACAAACTGGGGGAAATAGGGTGTTACAATTCCCTCCCCCTTAAAGGAACATCGTCCTTAATGTTCTCTCTGTCAAGATGATTTGTATATATAGAAGTGAACAAGAATGGATATGCCTGTCTCATGGCATCCTCCATTTCCCACGTAGCCTCATCTGGGACAAAGTGTTTCCATTGCACCTTGACCTGTGCAGTGGTTCAGTTCCTGAGTAAGGTTTCCTTCCTATCTAGTATGCATCGAGGTTCTAGCAGGAATTCTCCCTCCGACTCCACCTGGATCAAAAACCAGTAAATTATGTGATTAGAATCATGTACGTATTTCTTCAATAATGAAACATGGAAAACATTATGTTCCTTTATTATGGGAGGGAGTGCTATCCTATAGGCTACAGGTCCCACTCTATCTAATACTTCAAAGGCTCCACAATACCGAGGTGCCATCTTGGCACAAGCTCCCATTCTCAGGGAACTCTTCCCAGGCCTAACTCTGAGATAGACATGGTCTCTTGTCTTGAACTCTCCGAGAGTTCTCTTTCTATCGGCGTAGCTCTTCTATCTATCCTATGAAATTTTCAGATTTTGTTTTATCTGAATCACTTGTTGTTCCATTTCTTTCAGCATGTCTGACCCGATTGTAATTCTATCCATTGGATTACTCCAACTGATTGGAATCTTTCACTGTCTACCATAGAGGGCTTCAAAAGGGCTCATCTTCAATGACTGTTGATAACTATTGTTGTAGGAAAATTCTACCAATGGTAGGTAGTCTTCCCACTTTTTAGGCTGATGCATTACATCCATCCTTAACATGTCTTCTAATATTTAGCTTACTCTTTCTATCTGTCCATCAATTTTGGGGTGATAGGCTGTGCTAAACAACAATTTAGTCTAAAAACCAACCATCAAGGATTTCCAAAATCTTGAAGTGAATTTTGTATCCCTGTCAGACACGATCTCCCTAGGCAAGACATGCAGTTTGAATATCCCCTTCATGAAGATGTTGGCAATATCTATTTCCTTGCAAGTTGACTTGACATGAACGAAGTGAGAAGACTTGCTTAATTTTTCCACCACTACCACGACGACATCATTCTGCTTGGTTGATTTTGGTAATCGAGTGATGTAATCCATGGAGATGGTTTCCCATTTCCATTCTAGAATTGGTAGAGGCTGTTACAACCCTGCTGGGTACTAGTGTTCTGCCTTAACTTGCTAGCATTCTAGACACTTAGCTAGATAATCAACTATGTCCTTTTTCAATCCAGGCCAATAGAATTGTTTCCTAGTGGCCGTGATCATTTTCTGATATCCCGGGTGACCAATATATGGCGTCTTATGTAGTTCATCCATTATGAACCTCTTCAAGTCATCACAACTTGGATTATACAATCTTTTTTTGTAGGTCAGTAGGCCTTCATCAAGCATCTAATAGCCTTCATACTTTATCCTTGTGGGCTCTTTCTTTAGTTATGATGCCACGGTCTTGAAAAATGCATCCGTCTCTTGCATATTTCTGACCCTCTCCTTGATATCAGTTTCACAGGTGCATACCGCTACTAGGTGAATTTTTTTCACACTTATGCTAAGGGAATCAACCACCCTATTTTCCTTTCCTTTGAGGTGTTTGATTTCAAAATCAAACTCACTAAGGAGAGCGATCCACCTAAATTGCCTGGCATTGAGTTTTGGTTGATCAAACATGTGCCTCAACCCACAATGGTCTGTCATAAGTACAAACCTTCTACCAAAGAGGTAATGCCTCCAAATTTTTAAAGCATGCACTATGGAAACGAACTCTAGATCATGGGTCACATAATTGATTTCATGCTCATTCAATTTTTTGGATTCGTATAAAATTACGCGTCCTTCTTGCATATAGACTCCTCCAAGTCCTTCCTTGTAGGCATATGTACACACGAGGAATTCATTATCAACGTCTACAATATTCAGCACGAGTGCATGGGTCAGAAGGTATTTTAGTTCCTGAAATCTTTCTTCACATTATGACATCCAAGTGAATTTAACCCCCTTTTTTTCTGGAGGGTAGTGATTGGAAAACCAATCTTAGCAATTCCTTTTATGAACCTTCTATAATATCTTTCTAATCCCATAAAGGATCTAATATCAGATACATCCTTTGGGGTATGCCATTCCATAATAGATCTGATCTTGTTAGGGTCTACTGCCACCCCTTCTTTAGAAATAATATGGCCCAAGTAATGTATTTACTTCTAGAAAAAGTCACACTTGCTAAACTCAACGTAGAGATGATGCTCTCTTAGTAATTGAAGTACAATTCTAAGATGTTCTTCATGATCCTCTATGTTCTTGGATTAAATTAGGATATCATCAATGAAAACCAATACAATTTTTTTTAGGAAATTGCTGAGTACATTGTTCATCAAGCACATAAAAGTGGCAGGGGCATTGGTTAATCCAAATGGCACCACCACAAATTCATAGTGACCATATTTGGTCCTGAAGGTTGTTTTGTGGATGTCTTCATCCTTGATTCAGACCTGATAGTATCCAGACCTTAAGTCAATATTTGAGAAAATGAAAGCACCCCCTAATTGGTCGAACAAGTCATCGATTCTTGGTAAGGGGTACTTGTTCTTTATGGTTGTCTTATTGAGTTGCCTATAATCTATGCATAGTCGGAGTGTGCCATATTTATTTTTCACAAACAAGACTGGTGCTCCCCATGGAGACACACTGGGCCAGATGTAGCCTTTGTCCAACATTTCCTTTAGTTGTAGCTTGAGCTCAACCAGCTCAGGTGTACTCATCCTATAGGGTGTTCTAGACACTGGCACTTCTCCTGGTGCAAGTTCTATCGAGAAGTCTATGTCTCTTCTCAGAGGTAGACTCGATACCTCTTTTGGAAACACATATTTATACTCTCTTAGAATGGGGTGGTACTATAGGTTTGGTTTGTCATCCTCAACAGATTCCAACACCTGAATTGCATTTAGAGGACATCCCTTTCTACAATACTTTTTCATTTGAAGGGCTGATATTCATCTCACTGAGACAAGTTTCTGAATCCCTTGGAGGGTTATCATTATCCCCTCTTCATTTACACATTCTAAAGTTTTATGGTAACAATCCAACTTAGTTCTATAAGCAACCAACCAGTCCATACCAATCAACAAGTCATAATATCCTAGGGGAAGTATGTTAAGGGTCTCTTGGGTGGGCAATCCATCCATAACGAATTGGCAAGCTGGTATGACCTCTGCTAATTTTATTTTGGTTCCAGTGGCTAGTTGTACTAACCATATCTTAATATGTCTAAATGGTTGTAGTTTACACTTATCAAAAGTTTGAGGGGCCACATAACTCAAATTAGAACCAGGGTCAATTAAAATGGAAAATAAATGGTTGGCGATCATACCTTCCATCTCCACCACTGAAGCTTGGTGGTCGGCTTGTTTATTATCCAAGGCTACATAAATCTGTGTCATGCTCCTAGCCAAATCATTGATTGTGGTAGCTTATTGGACTTTGTATATTCTCCTGCTATTCTGATGTCTGTGTGGACAATCTCTTAGCATATGTTCTTCTCCACAATGTCAACATTTCAAGGGTTCTCACTTTGGGTTATCAATTTTTATTGGGGTTGTTCCAAAAGGTTTGTTTCCACTCTGGGAGGGGAAATTCTACTGATACACACTTTTAGTAAGAAGACTTATCCTAGAGTCCTTCCCATAGTTCTTAAATCTTGAGAATTTAAACCCCTTTTTCTTAAATCCCGAGCTACTCTTCTTCTTCCAGTCCTCACGAGTAACTGTCCGACCTCTGAACTGTTCGTAGCAATACCTTTCCTTCCAGATATTATCTTCTAAGGTATTTGAATCATCAAACTCAATCGTATCCCAGTATGACTAAGGTAACCCACTAATAAATAATTGCAATTTTACGTTTTCATCCTTAATGTAGTGTACATACCTTATCAACTCAAGGAGTTTATTGATATATTCCTCTATAGAGAGCTATCCCAAATTGAGTTCATAGAACTCCTTAGTCTTCCCATCAAAGTATTTCTCTGAAAAATACTTCTTCTTGAAGTATTTCTCAAACTGTTTCCATGATATTTCCTTCTCATGGATTCCTTTCACATTCCTATGATCTTCCCACCAAATGGAAGCCTTCTCATTTAGGTTGAAGATGTCTATTCAAGACTTCAAGTTTTCAGAGTAGTCATGGACTCTGAAGTACTTCTTTAAACAAAGAAGCCAACCTTCTTCCTCTTTCCATTTCTTAATTTCCCCATCGAAAGAGGGTGGTTTGGATTTCTTGAATTCTTTAGGATCACGAATTTTGGAAAGTTTTCGTTTCTTTCCTTTCTTTTAAGAATGTGAGCTAGTTTTTCTACGAGAAGATTCCTTGGAGTTTCTAGTTTCCTTTCCAGAGGACTCTCCCAATGAGTGTCCCCTCCCTCTAGGGTGGGACTTCCTCAAGGTACTTCTCCTTGTGTGGCCACTTATGGGACCATGTTTTTGTATTTCAGGTGGACTTTGACTTCTCTTCGTATGTCGTCGGTCCATATGACTGGTTGCAGGCCCATGTTTCAGTTGCCTCTGTATGTCGGATAAGCTCTACAGCAAGACTGCATTAATTTCTGTTTTTTTTATTGCTCCTTTATCAGTCTCTCGTTGTCGGCCTTACAACTCTGTAATTCAGCCATGAGGTTCCTTACAGTTTCAACCAGATCTGAAGGGGTCTCCACCAACCTCCTCTTATTGGATTCTTCATCTCTATTGTGGGAGCCATCCCCCACTTCATGGCCCGTCACCATCCTTTATACTTGTTTTTTCCCGCGATTCACTCACTGCTTGAGTGCTGACAAAACACTCATTGTTAGCCATCGGTCTATTAATTCATAAACAACACACAATTCATATTTCTTAAATACACACACACACACAATAGAAAACTTCGTTCTTTATTGCAGTAAAAGTTTAACCAAAATCTTTGAGAGAGAATTAAAATAGGGTATCACCCTTAAAATTCCTTTAAATAAGGTTCCTACACGACTCATTCATGAGCCCAAGCAGGACAATTGTTGAAACCACAGTCTGATACCAATTTGTAACACACCCATTGTGGGGCGTCAAAATTTCGTTCTTCTTAAGAAATCAAGACCTCCATTTAGGGTCTCTATCCCATTCTTCTCATCCAGAGCTTTCCAACCACGGTCTCCATGCTTAGAATCGAGCTCAGAATTGGCAGATATACCTCTCCCAAGTTCCTTGGGTGTTCATTGGTCGAGGCCACGGGGCTTCCACATGGGTTCGACTCAATATGATTCTCCCCGAGTTCTTTGATATCTCAGAACTTCTAGCATTCTTAATTCTATGGAGAAAATCCATACCAATACGTAACACACCCATGGTGGTGCGTCAAAATTTTGTTCTTCTTAAGAAATCAAGACCTCCATTCGGGGTCTCTATCCCATTCTACTCATCCAGATCTTTCCAGCCACGGTCTCCATGCTCAGAATCGAGCTCATAACTGACATATATACCTCTCCCAAGTTCCTTGGGTGTTCATTGGTCGAGGCCATAGGGATTTCACGTGGGTACGACTCCATATGATTCTCCCTGAGTTATTCGATATCCCATAACTTCCATCGTTCTTAATTCTATGGAAGAAATCCATCCACCAACAAATCCAATGAATGGACTTGGTCCTCGACTAACTCACAGGTAAATGAAGAATTTAGTGTTCGGCCTTCGGATTTGAATCCCAGGCCTAGCCCCTTCCCTCCATCTACACTCGCATGTGACCGTAGGATATGACCAGACCCCAGGACAACAAGCACCAACACAACCCCGCATGAATCATTCGGAGTGGAAAATCTCTGAAGTTCACAATCCAACACCACATGTCCTCAGATGATTTGAGGGCCCTGATTCACTTCAGGACTTGGGGCTTTGATAGTTCTCTAGTCTTCACACATGCAAACCTCCAGAGTGAAATCCTTCTGGAGTGTCGGATATTCTGACATGTGTCCTCCTCTATTCAACGGTCATGATGAACTCTGATGCTTTGACACTTTGGGTCCCTTTGGACTCTCTACGATACTATACCCCAAATCATCTAGAGTCCTGAAGTCCCAAACTCCCGAAGTTCCAGTCCCTTCACCAACCACATTGGCTAGGTGGGCACGTACCGGGGGATGACATGTAGGTGGGTCAGGGGTGACACGTGCCCTCACCCGGGATGACACATGTCAGGTTCCAATAGTTCTATGAGGTAGATGATGTGCATGAATCTAAGTGGCACGTGGCTCGTCAATCTTAAATCCACGTCGCCATGGATGGCGTCACTACATATCGCCGCTCCGGTCTGATCATTTTTCAACATCCCTCAGATATCATGGTCAAGATCTGACCAATACAAATTTATTCATAGATCGACGATTCCCAGTGATTGCAGAACCCTAATTTTCTCTCTCTCTATTAGAGAGTTCAATCTCCGCAATCTGAAAAGTTCTCACCCAACTCTTTTTAATCATGGTTGTTGATCCTACACCCTAATGAGATCCACAAAGTTGGTTGATTATGGACCGTGAACTAGCACATATGCTAATTTCGCCTTCGTTCTCCTCAATGATTCCCAACCATCGATCTAATCGAATGGAGGGTGTTTGATCCGTTAAGTTCAGTGGATCCTTAGGTTGATCTGACGAATGAGATTGGTTTCCCTCCCAATGAATGACTCACATTCATCTCCTATGTCAGGTTCTTGATTCCTCTATGACTCTTGTTACTCCAAGAGTTCGGGTAATTTTGACTATCGTGAAGTTTGGCATCTCAGAGCTTCAAGCTCTCGAAACTCTGAAACCATTAAGAGCTAGCTCCTTTCGGGCTTAGTGCAGGGTTCCTAGACCCAGGTCACATGGACCTCCTGATGACTCTCAGGCTATAAGCTCTACTCTTAGCCGAGTTTTGGTTAAGGATGTGGGCGTGAGTTTAAGGTCTCTCAGGCTACTGGTTTGAAGGAAACACCTTCCTATCTCGTAGAACTTTAAGTTCTGAAATAGGGTGTGGTAAACCCGTGGGATTACCGAGATGGTAGTAGTTCCAAGAGAATTTCTCCAACTGCAGAACTTTGAGGTAGCTTCCTGGGAAAACAACTTTGAGGGTTAAACTGGAGCATAGGGAAAAGTAGAAGCATAAGTTCTCAAGGAAGCCAACGTATACACATAACTTAACCATTTCAATACAGAAACCATTTATAGATACGCAAATACATGCATGCAACCATTAATTCCCAATTCAATGTGTAGTGTATGAAAACACTTATCAGAACCAGATAACATGAAGCAACTGCTGGAAGGGGTGCCCATTTCCATCCAAACATAGGCTTAGTCACCCCTAATGGATTTACCACTAGCCACCCTCGAGCTAGACCACGATGCTTTGAGATTGAATCTCTTCTTCCGACACAAAAATAGATAGGGTTGGAGGTTACTCTCCTTCTCCCGCAGGATCTTGGCAATGGTTTACACGATACCAAGAAAGGAGGACTGACCTCGTTTATCATCTTGTATCATAACCTTCTCAGCCATTTCCTGTGACCATAACACTTATCTTCTCGTTCTTCCTTGAACCCGTGAGCTTAGCTTCTCATATTTGCACTCTTCGTAGGTCTTCCCTATCCACGACACCTTCCTTTCTTGCTTGTCTCATCAAGGTTGCATGTGGATCAAATTACCAGTCCGTGGTCATGTCTAGAAGACTTATAGATGGGTGCTCTGCCCCATCCCCTCATTAACTCTTGAGGAGGTCTTCCCACCTACTAGCCTGACTGTAATTCATTTCTGGGTCAGATGACTGTTCTGGCCCTGAGCAATTTAAATACATTAAGGTACTGTTTTGGTGAAGGTTAACGCAACCATTCCTGCTCCCCTTCACCATATCTTTTCATAACATTCATGGTATTTATTAGTACACCCCCCTTCCAATAGTCATGCAACACTTGTCCATTTTTCTAGTAAATAACATAATTTACATTCATTGACCTTTTATACAAAGGTCCATCAAATCAAACATTCACACATATTGAGTTTTCCATAGTCTCTTGGCCATTATAGTTATATTTAGAAACTGAGGGAAACATGGTGTTACAACTGGTAATGTCTTCTGGGACAACTGTGGGATTCTCTAAGAACTCAGGCAATAGGTCCAAGCCATTTTCATGTCTTTTCAAGAAATCCCTACAATCCTCTCCGTTGAAGGTAAGTGTTGGCTCAGGGAGATTCAACATCTTACGAAACATTTGAAGCGAAAGAGAGATTGGGGAATTGTCTTGAAGTTGTATAATCCATTGACTCAGTACGTATTTCTCAACGCACCATGCAACCAATTCTTTGCATTTGAATACCTTAGGGACACACCCCGCACGAGCAATTCTGGATGTCCAGATCACCTCTTTTTGAGCAGGTGGAGATGAATAGTATGAATACGCTCTAGACCACTGAAAGTTTTGGTCTTCACGCCAAAAAATATTCAAAGTGTCACCGTAGATATGTTGTTGAGTTGTTGCTGCCATAGGTTGATGAGAGTGTTCTTTCAACTATATAATACTTGAAATGAATCCTTTGAGAGAGATAACAATAATATAACCTTTGGAAAATCATGCTTTAATGCAATTTAATGGAAAATATCCTCGAGCCCTTTTCTTATTAATGACGATCTTTATGGAACCTGGATGATCAATTATTAGCATTAAACCATACTAAATGTGTAATGGGAAAAGAACAAAGGTGGCGAGGAAGAACGAGAGAAATTTGAATTTGGGACCTTTTGTGAACCCGAGAACCCGTGAACCCGCGGTTCTGAATGATAAAAAATAGGCTAAGTGTTGCACTGCGGTCGGTCGGACTCAATACATGAGAAATGAGATAATTAGGAGCTTGGTACCCACAACAAGTTTGATGGTCATAATATATATATAACGAGTCTTTGGGTGCAAAATGGATATCGTGGAAATTGGAATATGAAAGCTTGAACCTATGAACCTGTGGTTGCAAAAATGGTCAAGTACATTATAATAAGGCGGTCTATCAGATTCATGATATGGTAACATGGATGGAGGTGAAGACCTGCGATTCCGCAAACCCATGAACCTGCCGATTTTTTAAACGCGGCTAAGTATGGTAACTATAAAGGGAAAAGAGAAGGGAGAAAAGAAAAGGGGAATGAGGGTAAGTATAGAAGAGGGAAAATAAATGGAAAAAAAAAGGTTGGGAAAAAATAAAGGGGAGGGAAATTTCAGAAGCGGGAATTGATATCAACACCTCCATTTTACAAAAGGTATTGAATCTTGGTTCAAGGTAGAAGTCCTCAGTCCTTTTAAAATACACTCTAAATGAAATATATAGATTTTTAATGCTATTAACTTCACCCAAATTCTATATCACTAAATTTGGAGCTATATAGAAGCATGGGCATGCATTTCTATTAGGTGACTTTCTACTATTTTGGTGTCTCAATTTACAAGGTAGAATTTCCCCCTTTTACACAACAACCACTTTTATGTTTGCAAATGAAAATCTAAATATCTAGAAAGGTGTAACATTATCTAAGACACCCTCACAAACTTGAATCATTCAAATTGCAGGTGTGTTAAAACTTTGGTGTGCATGTTTTTGAAGCCTGGCGTGCATTTCTGCACAAGGGCATACATTATAGTTTAAAAGAAAAAAACTATTTTTCTCATTCATGTATTGCATTTTAGTCTTTCTAGGTCTCATACATGTTGATTTGTATGTGTATTTATTTATTAATATTAAGTCATATAGCCTTATACTTTCTAATGATTTCAGCATGTCTTCTCAATGGAAATGGAACTAAAAACTAGTCTATGTCTGATTTGGTTTTACAAGCTTCTGCCTTCTTGAGCTCGGGGACCCAAGTAGTTAGTACCCATTTTTCTATTTTAGTTATTTATTTGCACAGTTGCCAAAGATTCATATGTATTTCATCCCTTTACTAAATTATGGGAACAAATCACCCTAGTATGCAATCTATAGGGTTTAAAAACAAAATCCAGAATCCTGTAATTTGTAAATTAACAACACCACACATGGAGTTTTGTTCCAAGGGCATGCATTTCTCATCATTCCCTATTTTCATGCATTTGTTTTTTGCATTTACAAGGAAGATTTTGTCCTTTACGCACAGTAGAGGGTCTTAGGTTTCAAATTGCACATCTAAAGTATGGATATATGTAAAATGCTAAAATCCAAACTCCACAATTTTAACCACTCAATTTGGAGGTCATATGAGTATTAGGCATGAATTTTACAATAATATGGTCTTATTGGATCATGTTGTCATTGATGCCAATGGTTTCATTGATTGATGTCAAGTGATTGATTGATGTCAAAATATTGATTGATATAATGTAATATGTATTTTCCTTGATGATAATGCATAGATGAAGATGGATCAATGAGTTGTCATTGGTGTGATGAATATGGATCAATGAGTTGTCATTGATACATGATGAAGATGGATCGATGTGGTTTCATATGTATATGATGCAGTGGTGGATTGATGCAAAAGATGAATCATTATTGTCTTATCATGTTTGATAAGGTGCACAAATGGATGAACTCCAACGTGGTCCCCTTATGGTGAAATCCCTCACGGGAAGACGCTTTATAGATTGAGTTATCCTATAAGAATGGCTGGAGGACCCATGCTTGTATGTGGAATAATGAGATGAATATCAATGAAGTTTTTTGTGAAACTATCCTATATGGATAGTGCTTGTCATACCATTTCCAGTGGTATGTGGAATGTCACATAACTCCTCAAGGTTTGAGAGTTATGGCCCTATGAAGTTGAAGGACCCCCATGTGATGGCTTGAAGGCCCAAAAGGTCAAAGAAGTCAAAGTGACCTAAAAGAAGAAACCATTAATGAAATGAAAAAGTAAAGTGACAAAGTCAAGGTGGATTATTTAATAATAAAGAGGTGACAAAATCAAGAAGGAATATTTAAAATGATAAAAGTATTGGAGAAATTTCTATTTATGGAAAGTGGTTAACCCTAAAAAATAAAGAAAATAGACAAAATCAAGAAGGAATATTTAAATGATAAAGTATTGGAGAAATTTCTATTTATGGAAAGTGGTTAACCCTAAAATAAGAAAAATAGGTTAAGTAACCTAGAAATGGGTTAAGTGACCTAAAGGATGAAAGTATAAATAATATAGAAATGGTCTCTTGTAGATCATCCTTTTTTTTTGGATCAATGGAGAGCTTCTTGTGAGAATATCTTTTGAAGTATTGATGGAGAGCTTCTTGTGAGAGCTTCTTATGAGAGCATATTTGGTGTGGATATCTTGAGCATGATTGAAGATCTATTATGAGAAAGAGAGAGTGAGGAGGATCTCATGGAGGAATCAAAGTTTCGGCAATGTCAGAGATCTTGACGGAAAAAATCTCGGAGCTTCAGAAACCCTAGTTTCTGAGGTGTACACGGGCTGTAATGGGCTAGGGAGCGTACATACACAGGTTGTATGAAGACATGGTGCGTACAATGGATAAAGTGATGGAGATTGGTTCTTGAGATGATGACAGTCTCCTGAAGATTCAAGTAGGTTCCAGATCTGCATTCTATGGGCTTAGACTTTACACTGAGACTCTGGTATGGTTACATTATTGTCTTGATGGATAGTATTTCTTGTTGTGTTGTGAATGCTTAGGGCATTCTTGGTATGGATGCTGTGATGAGGTTTATGTTGGTTGATGGAGTGAGAAACACTCTTATGATTCAATACTGATATGATGGATATAATATGTTGATTTCTTATGCATGATTGAGTAGCATACATATTTATTGATTGTGGAGGATGAATAAGCTATTGGAGAGATTGGATGTGTTGTGAATGGATGGTGGTCAGTTTGGACAGTCAGAGACATAAGAGAATGATATATTGTTTGTAGAGGATCTGAGTTGATATTGAAGGATAAACCATAATAGCTCAGAAGGTATACACAGGCTGTTGAATACATTGGCCGCGTACACACGCAGGCTGTAGTGAGTCAGGGTGCGTACACATGCGGGCTGCACTACTAATAGGTCGTGTACTTGTTGATAGATTGATATCTGTTGAGGATTGTTGCCTCATATTAGGTGATGATGAGAATGTAAGCTAAGTCTTGCATATGGAGCTGACGCTCTTGTAGAGTTGTACTCTATTCATTTGTTGCTGAAAACCCTCCAGATTGTTGTTCATAATAAAATGAAAAAATTGTACATACATCTTGTGTTGTTTGTGTTCCTTGTGGTGATGACTTCTTGATGATATATTGTTGATATATGTTGCTGATATATGCTCACATCTAACTGGTTATAAATGACAACAATGGGTAGTGAGTAAATATTGAATATTAACTAAGGAGTTTTGTGTAAGAGGGAAGTTTTGGAAAAAGAGCCCCACACTCATTCACCCCCCCTCTAAGTGTGGTAGGTGTGTCCAACAAGTCTTACCCTCCATTTTAAAAAAGGTCTTGAATCTTGGTTCAAGGTAGAAGTCCTTAGTCCTTTTAAAATGCACACCAAATGAAACATATAGATTTGGAATGTTATTAACTTCACCCCAAATCCTAGATCACTAAATTTGGAGCTATACAGAACAAAGGGTGTGCATTTCCATTAGGTTGTTTTCTACTATTTTCATGTCTCAATTTGCAAGGTAAACTTTGCCCCTTTTACACAACAACCACTTTTATGTTTGAAAACGAAAATATAAATATGTAGACAACTGTAAAATTATCTAAGAAACCCTCACAAACTTGAATCATTGAAATTGCAGGTGTGTAAAGAGCTGGGCGTGAATGTTTTGAAGTCAGACATGCATTTCTGCACAAATTCAAAAATTGCAGTTTAAAAGCAAAACAAATATTTTTCTCATTTAGGTATTGCATTTTAGTATTTCTAGCTCTCATACATGTTGATTTTCCTATTTGTTTATTCAATTATTAATATCCATCCATATGACCTCGTATTTTTGTTGGAATAATGATTAATTTGTCATATTATAGAATAATTTGTTGTTAGAATTATTGTTATATTGTTATGTCTCAAAGGTTTAATGAAAGTTAGAGAAATATTCTTGAGAGATTTGTGGAGAGATTATTGGAGAGATTGTTGAGTGATTGTAGGAGATGATGGTTTCCTGAGACATCTCCACTCTTTGTATAAATGTATGCTTTGATAATGAGAAAGTTTGAGTTGTTGTGCGTATTATTGTTAAATTAATTGCTCCATTATTTTGCTAGTATATTTGTAACATCTTGTTCTACCGATCACACTTTTATTGACTTATTCTTTGAGGACACTTGCGTGCAAGTGATACAAATATTGTACATTATGATTTCTGTCTCGATTATGAATTATATATGATGATGTATTGTGATTTATTGTTACTTTCGTATGTATGTGTATTGACATATATTATTGATGAGTTCTCCTGAGTGTGCATGACACATGACAGGTTATGGATGTTGATGGAATCAATGGACTTCCTCGGACTCCAGATTGAGTCAGGGACTAGATTGTATTTTTTTTTAGTACTTCATTTATGCACATGTGATATGTGATTGATTACATTATGATTTATGTATATGGATTATTGACAATACTCTTGTCAGTGGATGCAGGCTTGGCAACGCTTTCTAATCTGACTCACATAAGGAGTAAAGGGGTCATGCACATAAACTAGACATTTGAGGGAGAGGGGTGTCAACGTCCCTTTCATAGCCTACTATCAATCCCTCCATGACCTAAACCGTAGGTTAATGGTTACCTATTTCTATAGGTCCACGATTTCGTGAGAGAAGACTAAGACAATCACTCATAGATAATTCTAAGGGGAGCACAATAAGGCGAAAACCTTATTCCTTAGAATCCCTTAGTCTCTCACAAGGTTGACTGAATGGAGTGTTGGATCCAAGGGTATGACACCTTCCAAAACCAATCAAAGAAGAGTGGCACCCTTGGAGTACGAAGGTGCATCTTGAAGGGCACGTCAAGTAATTAAAATGTGAATAAATAAATCTATATGACCTAGGAAATTAATAAAATGCTTCGACCTTGATAGGACATAGTATTAATTAATCAGTAAATTATAAACGTAGAAGCCTCACTAGAGTCTAAGCCTAAATATAGACTAAGTCTAAGTCTAAATTTAAATAAAGGACTAAATAAAATAATAATTAAGTTAAAAGGTTTGAGATAAAATCAAATTCTAGGAAAAGAGGGAATACAAATTTAAAGGATTGGGAAAATTTCACATGTGTGCTTGAAAATAATAAAAGAGATTTTTAGAATAGAAAGAAATAAAACATGAGAGAATAGGTGTATACAAAAAATAACATCTTGAGTCAAACTACCACTAAGTCTAACTAAAAGAAGACTCCTAATCCAACTCTAACTAATATCTAGTTAGGGGACACTCATTAAATGGGAATTTGCGGAACTAAGAGACATCTAAGAGTGAAAATAGGAACACATTGGGGAATGTAAGGGAAAATGTATTTTTAAATAAAATAAAAAGGGTAATTACTTGTTGATGCAGTAACATCACCATCAAGGTTCAAGGAGGCCAAGTGGAGGACAACTCAACACCCAATGTGCATATTCAAGCTATTTTGGATCCCAAGGGGAGCACGTCATTTACTGTTTTGAAAGTATTGAAATTAAAATCCCTTTAATGTTTCGAGGCTTGAGCCATCATATGAGATCGCATGATGTTGTAATTTATTTAATGCCTAAGGGATTGTACATATTTTGAGCATTGACTCATATCTATATTGTAAATGCTCATTTAATTGTAATAAGCCTTAGTGGTAGAATTTTTTGATTATGATGTGAAAGCACTAGCATAGTTAGAAGGAGGGCTTGAGAATCCCCTCCATGTATACATATATGTAATCTATACCCAAAATGAGGTTGTTGAAGAATATTGTAATTAGTTGCTAGATTTTATTGTTATATTTCTGAAGAAGAGAAGAAGTGGAGAGTTGTAAGAACCTATGTAAATGTTTTTGAATGAATATAATATAGGAGAATTGATTTCAGATCTCTGCATATGATTACCTGTGAGTAACTGGGTAATGTTGTGTTATTTTGTTTCTGTGTTTTATATGCCTGTGTGTGCATTTCACGATTGAATGAATGAACCTGTAATGTTCTATAAGTTTCAATTGTTTCTCTTTTGAAACACTGGCACAATGAGTGCACAGTGGCCACGCAAGGAGTGCGAAGGTAGAGTCATTTTTAGACTCAACAGCTCAGGAGAGATAACATGAATTGAGCAGAGTGAGTGCAAGGAGTGCATGTATACTCAGTGGAGTATAGAAGATCAAGAAGTCTTGTGCAAGGTGTGCAAAGAGCCAACACTTAGTCAAGTGTTGAAAGAATCTCAAGGAATATGAGCGCAAGAAGTGTGTGGTAGGATATTCTAAAATTATTCAAGTTTCAAATTTTAGTGAAGCTCAAGGTGTGCACCGGAAGTATGAATCACTTCAAGTGATAAAGCTTAGGAGGGATAGAGAAGGACCCTCCCATTTTCAAGGTCAAGTGGATGAGATCCGCTTGAAGAGGAGGAATTAGATCTTTCCTAGCCGTAAGATATGAGAAAGTCACGTGGGTGTTAACCCTAGAATCCCTTTGGACTTCACGAATTCAAAGATTTCTGTGTGTTGTGTGAAAAGGAGACAAGTTTCCCGAATTCTCAGGATCCAGAGTGAATTTGGACCATCCATTTGTGAGGACATGTGTTCACATATCTAGTGTTGTTCGAAAGTCTAACGATCTGGTGATTTGGAAGTGTTGTACTAAAAGTGTGCGAAATTCATGAAGTTCCAAATCCCATAACGGATCCTAGCCATTGATGCAAAGAGCCACGTGTCAACAGATCTCGAAATCTGGAGATCTAGCACTCCAAAGTAAATTGAGTGTAAGTTTGCTTGGGTCAAGAACTCACGAAGGCCCAAAGGCCAGAGCAGATCTCGATTGTCCATTTACGAGGACAGGTGGACCGTTGATCACAACCCTTCGCAATTTCACCAGTTCAAAACTCCAGAGGATTTAAGGTGTTGTGTTGTGAAAGGATCCTAATTCTAGAGTGTGAAGTAAAGATCAACCGTTGACTTGAGGCGAGCGACAATCATCCGATCCACAAGTTTAGAGTCCACGAGTTTGAGGGTATCACATGTTGGAGCGGGTAAAACTCTCGAAGCCCGAAGGCCCAAAATATCTATGAACTGTAGATTTCGACGTATGTTAAGAGTTTTTGATCTCCATTGTATTTCATCTATTCATGAATTCAACATTCAGGAAGACTGTTGTGTATTATAGTCAGAACTCCCAAAGCCCAGAGCCTTGAAATGATAGAGTCCCTACTGTTTAAGCGATTTATCCCACGGGTTTGGCCTGAGGTCATGAGGATTTCTTTGTTGAATGGATAAGACCCTCGCAAACTTGAATTTACACGCAGATAAAGGGAAGAATGATTGTGGCACATGTTTTTGAGGGTTCAGAGGGAACCCAAAAGCTAATTCATCTCCCTATTGTAAATGATCCTATACTGGGAGGTCATGCAAGCCCTAGGAGGTGGCGGGGGGTTTGCATCAAGTGGTATCATAGCCCAAATTAAGCTCTGTGTAAAAGAAAAATTAGAACCATGTCGCAAAGAAGACGTAGATATAGACCAGTGGTTAATGCAACCATGGAAGAGGAGATCTGACAACTTCGTGCAAGGTTGGATTCCATGGAGACGACACATATAAGAGAACCCGATGTTGGTGACATTGGTGAATCTAAAAACGAAGATGTCGAAGAAGAAGAAGTTGTGGGAGAACAAGCAACAGAGGAGTGATTGCTGAGAGCTGTTGTCAAATTGGGAACCAGAGAAAAAACAGAGGCCCCAATGTATGAAGGTAATTTAAATGTAGAAGAATTGATTGACTGGGTAAGTTCTTTAGATAAGTACTTTTATTATGAGGAGATTGATGATGAGAAGAACGTGAAGCACACAATAACGAGGTTTAAAGGACATGCAACCTTATGGTGGGATGAATTGCAAGCTGATAGAAGATGCAAAGGTAAGTCTAAAATCAATAATTGGGATAGGATGGTAGATAAATTGAAGGTTAAGTTCATACCCAAGGATTATCAGTTAAATCTATTCAGAAATCTATAAAATCTGAGATAGAAAGGTTTGTTGGTGAACGAGTACACCAAAGAGTTTTACAGGTTGAACATAAGAGCAGGACATAGAGAGAATGATAAAAAAAGGTTGCTAGGTACATTAATGGATTGAGATATGAGATCCAAGATGATATTAGAATGTTGACAATGAGAACTATGGAATATTCTTATTAGGTAGCCCTGAAGGCAGAGGAAAAGTTGGCAAGGAAATAGAGTCAATGAAATATAGGAAAGAGTCATAATAGAGGCAGAGGAACTGTCAAAGAAAAATTTCAGAAGCCCCGATAAGAAGCTAGAAGATATCACAGTCAAAGAGAGAGAGGAGGAAGTTCTATAGGAGGAAACTATGAAGAAAGAAATTATTTTCCAAAAGGAAGAGTAAGAGGCAGAGGAGGAGAAGTGAAGTGTTATGCCTATGGAAAAATAGGGCACATGTATTGGGAATGTCTTGAGAAGAAGAATACAGGAGGTGAAGAAGCTCACATTTTTGAGGCGTAGAATAAGAATGTGGAGACAAAGATGAAGGAAAAAACATCAGAAGAAGAAATATCACTCATGATGAGGAAAGTTCTCATGAAGCTCGAGAAAGAGGTAAGAGAACCAGTCTAGAGGAACAGTTTGTTTAGAACCACTTGCAAGACCAAATATAGGGTATGAAAGGTGATCATAGACAGTGGGAGAATTGAAAATTTGGTATCCACAAATATGGTGGAAAAGCTAAAGATAGAGACAAATACACATCTGAATCCGTACAAGGTGTCGTGGTTGCGAAAAGGACATCAAGTCATGGTAAGTCGACAATGTAAAGTTGAATTTAAGATAGGTGGTTATAGAGATGAAGTTCTATGTGATGTTATACCCATGGATGTTTTCCATGTTCTGTTGGGAAGACCATGGAATTATGACAAGAATGTCATACATGATGGGAGAAAGAACACTTATACCCTTGCAAAAAATGGGTGTAATCATATGTTGTTGCCAATAGAAGATAACATAGTCAAAGAGGAAGCTAGTCCTAGGATACTTCTCATGAGTGGGAAGGAACTCTTGAAATAAGTTAAGAAGGAACATGAAATGCAGTTTGTTGTTGTAGGTAAGCCGAGATTCATTCTCACAAGAAATTCTATGAATGATTTTCTTGTATAAATTCACGAGTTATTGGATGAGTTTGCTGATATTGTGGTGGATGAATTACCTCACCCTTTACCGCCCATCATGAGTATTAGTCACCATATAGAACTTATTCCAGGAGAAAGTTTACCAAATAAGGAAACATACAGATTGACCCCTCAAGATAATGAAGAGGTCAAGAATCAAGTCCAAGAGTTTTTGGATAAAGGTTTGATCCCATGTGTCGTACCAACTGTGTTGAGTCCAAAGAAGGATGGAGGTTGGAGAATGTGCATAGATTCAAGAGCCATCAACAATATAACCATCATGTATAGATTTCCTTTACCCATAATGGATGATTTAATGGATTGCTTGAGTGGAGATAGTTATTTTTCCAATATATAATTGAAGAGTGGTTATCATCAGATAAGGATGAGAGAGGGAGACGAATGGAAGAAAACAATGAAAACAAATGAAGGATTGTATGAGTGGCTTGTTATGCCGTTCAACTTAACAAATGTGTCGAGTACCTTTGTGAGGTTGATGAATGAAGTACTCAAAGATTTTATTTGTAAGTTTGTGATTTTTTATTTAGATGATATCCTATTTTTCAGTAAGACTGAAGAGGAGCATTTGAGACACTTGAAGATGGTGTTGAGGAGGTTGCAATAGGAAAATATGTTGGTGAATTTGAGGAAATTTTCTTTTATGAAAACAAAACTTTTATATTTTGGGTTCGTAATCTCTTCAAATTAATTGAAGATGGATCCAGAAAAGGTGAGGGAAATCAGAGAATATCCTTCTCCAAGAAGCATGTTCGAAGTAAGAAGTTTTCATGGGTTGGAAATTTTTTACAGGAAGTTCATCATGAATTTCATTAGTATTTGTGCACCCATACTGGACACCATAAAGAAGGAGCATAGATATTTTAATTGCAAATAAGAGGCCGAGAAAGGATTTAGAGTGATGAAAGAAAATATAATAGAACAACCTATTCTAGTTCTGCCAGATTTTAAGAACAACTTTCAAGTCAAATGTGATGCAAGTGGAGTAGCCATTGGCACATTTTTAAGTCAAGATAGTAAGACTGTTGCTTATTTCAGTGAGAAGATGAATGATGTTAAGAAGAAGTATTTCACATATGACAAGGAATTTTGTGCTGTGATTCAAGCTTTGAAAAAGTGGAGGCATTATCTTATTCCGAAAGAATTTGTCTTATATAGTCACAATCAGGATTTGTAGTTTATAACCAAACAAGAGAAATTGAACCAGAGACATGCCAAATGAGTAGAATTCATGCACAGATTTACTTTTGTTATTAATCATATTAGTGGAAGCACTAACAAAGTTGCATATGCTTTGAGCATGAGATGTTTGATCTTGAAGGAATTCCAAGTGGAGACTTTAAGATTTGAACACCTCAAGGAGATGTATTAGGAAGATCCATATTTCAAGGAAGCTTATGAAGCATGTGAGAAACCTTTTCTAAGGGACATAAATAAATGGATGGAGTATCTGATCCAAGATGGACTATTTTTAAAGGGAATCCAATTGTGTATCCCGAAATGCTCAATGTGGGATAACTTTCTAAAGGAGAAGCATAGTGGAGGATTGGTTGGACACTTTTTCCATGATAAAACATATGCACAGTTGAGTTATTCATATTATTAGCCAAGTATGAGGAATGATGTGAAGAGGTTTGTGGTCATATGCAAAATCTGCGAATATGACAAAGGAAACCAATAGAACATTGGATTGTATTAACCATTACCTATTCCAGACAGGTCGTGGGATGCTATAAGTATGGACTTTGTTCTCAAATTGCCAAGAACCCAGAGAGGAAATGATTCAATATTTGTGGTAGTTGATGGATTTTTGAAGATGGAACATTTCATACCATGTCACAAAACCAACAATGCTACTCACATAATGAATTTGTTTTTCAAGGATATTGTGAGATTGCATGGGTTTCCCAAAAGCATAGTTTTAGACAGAGAAACCAAATTTGTGGGACACTTTTGGAGATTTGTTTGGAATAATCTGGGGAAAATTTTATATTTCAGTTCAACATATCATCCTCAGACATATGGATAGACCGAGGTGGTGAATTGAAGTTTAGGGAACCTGTTAAGGAGTTTGGTCACTGGACATAATAGCTAGTGGGATCAAATTCTTCCCCAAGCAAAGTTTGCATATAATGACTCACCGAATAGGAGTACTAGTAAGAGCCCATTCCATATAGTATATTTGATGCATCCAAGAGGAATTTCAGAATTAAGAGACTTGGAACAAGATGAATTCCAAAGCCCAGGAGCATAGGACTTTGCTGCAGAGATGCATAAGTTGCATGATCTGATCAAGGGACAACTACAAAATAACAACCATAAATAAAAAAATAGAATAGGCCAGAGGAGAAGAGAGGTAAATTTCAAAATTGGAGATCAGGTTCTGGCACATTTGAGGAAGGAAAGATTTCCGAAAGGGAAATAAAACAAGCTGAAGATGAAAAATATAGGACGATGTAATATCCTCAGAAAATTTGTTGCAAATGCTTATGAGATTGAATTTCCAGAGGAAATTGGAATATCACCAATATTCAATGTAGCAGACTTATGCCCTTATAGGATGGATGATACATAAGGGACATATGGTTAGGAGGAGATTTAGTGGAAGCAACAAATTCCCTTAGAAAAGAAGCCACATATAGATGATATTTTAGATCAGAGGATTTCTAAGAAGACCAAGAGAAACATTTATTATGAGTATCTGGTTAAGTGGAAAGAACATCCAACAAAACATCCCAGTTGGATAACTGAACTTAATATCTAGAAGCATGGAAAGACAATGGAGGAGCTCATGGACGAGAGTCCATGAATCTGTTTTTCCAGAGGAGTATGATGTAGGAGCATCACCATCAACGTTCAAGGAGGTCAAGTTGAGGACATCGCATCATCCAACACAAATATTCAAACCGTTTTGGATCCTAAGGGGAGCACATCATTTACTATTTTAAAAGTATTGAAAATAAAATCCCTTTAATGTTTTGAGGCTTGAGCAATCATATGAGATCGCAGGAGATTGTGATTTATTTGATGCCTAAGGGATTGTACATATTTCGAGCATCAGCTCGTATCTATATTTTAAATGCTCATTTAATTGGAATAAGCCTTAGTGGTAGAATGCTTTGATTATGATGTGAAAGAACTAGCGTAGTCAAAAGGAAGGCTCGAGAAGCCCCTCCATGTATAAATATATGTAATCTATACCCAAATGAGGTTGTTGCAGACTTGTTGAAGAATATTGTAATGTGTTGCTGGAGTTTATTGTTATATTTATGAAGAAGAGAAGAAGTGGAGAGCTATAAGAACCTATGTAAATGTTTTTGAATGAATATAATAGAGGAGAATTTCTTTCATATCTCTGCATATGCTTACCTATGAGTAACTGGGTAATGTTGTTTTATTTGATTTCTGTGTTTTATATGCCTATGTGTGCATTTCATGATTGAATGAATGAACCTGTGATGTTCTATAAGTTTCAATTGTTTCTCTTCTGAAACACTGATGCAAGGAGTGCAAAGTGGCCACACAAGGAGTGTGAAGGTAGAGTCGTTTTCAGACTCAGTAGATCAGGAGAGATAACGTGAATTGTGCAGAGTGAGTGCAAGGAGAACATGTATACTCAATGGAGTATAGAAGCTCAAGAAGACCCATGAAAGGTGTGCACAGAGCCAACACTTAGTCAAGTGTTGAAAGAATCTCAAGGTAGATGATCGCAAGGAGTGTGTGGGAGGATCTTCTAAAAATATTCAAGTTTCAAATTTTAGTGAAGCACAAGGCGTGTGCAGGAAGTCTGAATCACTTTGAGTGATAAATATCAAGAGGGATAGCGATAACCATTTGGAGGAAGAAACCTTTCATTTTCAAGGTCAAGTGGATGATATCTGCTCAAGTGGATGAGATGCACTCGAAGAGGAGAAAATTCATGTGGGTTTTAACCCCGGAAGCCCTTTAGACTTTGCGAATTCGATGATTTCCATGTGTTGTGTGCAAAGGAGAAAATTTTCTCAAAGTCTCGGGATCCAGAGTGAATATGGATCGTCCATTTGTGAGGAAACCTATCCACATATCCAGCGTTGTTCAGAATTATGACGATCCAGATATTTGGAAGTGTTGTAGTAAAAGTGTGCAGAACTTCTGAAGTTCCGAAGCCCAGAATGGATCCTAGCCATTGGCACAAATATTTGGATGTCAACATATCTCAGAATCCGAAGATATGGAACCCTAGAGTAAACTGAGTGTAAGTTTTCTTGGGTCGAGAACTCCCAAAGGCCCAAGCGGATCTCGATCGTCCATTTATGAGGACAGGTGGACCGTTGATGAAAACCCTTCACGAGTTATCCAGTTCGACACTCTAGAGGATTTAAGGAGATATGTTTTGAAAGGATATGAAGCCTGGAGCATGAAGTAAATATCAACCGTAGATCTGAGGTGAGTTCCAGTCGTACGATCTGTGAGTTCGAAGTTCGTGATTTCAGGGGTATCACATGTTGGAGCAAGTAAAGCTCCTGAAGCCCAAAGGCCTGAAATGTCCGTGAACTGTAGATTTCAGTGTATCTTAAGAGCCATTTATCTCCACCATAGTTCTATTGTTCGTGAATTCAACATTTAGGAAGGTTGTTGTGTACTGTAGTCAGAACTTCTGAAGCCCGGAGCTCTGAAGTGGCAGAGTGCCTACTATTCAAGTGATTTAGCCCATAGGTTTGGCTCGAAGTCACGAGGATTTATCCACTTACTGGATAAGACCCTCACAAACTTGAATTTTTGCACAGGGAAAGGGAAGAAGGCATGTGGCACATTTTTTTGAGGGTTCCAAGGGGACCCGAGAGCTAAATTAACTCCTGTAACATCCCCGACCACCAACAGGGCAGACAATGCCACTACTCAAACACTTTACTTAGCTATGATGTTATGTTGTAACATCCCCAACAATCCATGCCGAGCCATGCTACTCCAGAGAACTCTTCCTTTCTCTTTGCAGAACATACTGTAACATACCCAACATCCAAATTGAGCTATTCCACATAAATTTTTCTAACTGCATGCGATTAAAATACATATGCACACAGAAATTTTGCGGAAGCATATATATAAAAATGTAGACAGACAATTATGTTATGTAAATTGACAGATTCATACTGAAATAACAATAAGCGCATACATGCAACATATACATGAAATACCCATAAATATAAACACAGTTATAAATCATACACATGATAAATCTATAAAAATAAACATGGAAATAATAATGTAGCATGTAAAGTTATCACACAGTTGACACTTATATTGGTAAGAATATCACCAACTACATGCAGACCTTCCACGAACCTCCCAGCCTTAGAACACACTATTCATCACTCTCAACAGTGAGTCACCCCCGAGATGGGACTAAACTCCACCCGGGTAAAGGGTTCCTAACCAGGCTAATGGCTCATGGAAAACTGGAAAGGCTCCATCACAGGTGCCTACTCAAACTAGAAACCTACCATCTCTCATTCCCCACATGCCTGTACCACCCTAGGAAGTGTGCCCCTTCTCTGCTCAACAGTCCTTTGGCTGCCCCACTACCCTTCCAGGGCTTCAACAACATGCCATACAAGAAGTCTTAGAGCCTTGTAGCTATAGTTTGGCACCTTCAAGAAATCAATTCCCAACAATTCTCTCACCCAGAGAGAAATTGCTCATGGGCCTGACAACCCACCTCTTTAATATCCCACGGGCCTGACAACTCGCTTCTTCAGTATCCCCAGGCCTAACAACCCACTTCTTCAGTCCGTCTCCCCAGCTAACCAGCTACACAAACAAGTATTGTTATGGATACAGGTTCCGATACAGTGACAAAAAGCATGGAGGATAACTAACTGCCTGAGTGAAAATGGTCATGGCATCATGGCTAAATGATGGGAGGAATGAATGGTCTGAAGGATGGAAAATATGATTGGAAATGAACTAAGTCCCAACTTGACACTTGTCATGTTGGAAGCTACTTTGGCCCACTTGTCCCCAACTTTAGAACTTAGGATAAAATAATTACCCATACTTTATACTTTAAGAAATATTAATATAATATTCCTTTTTGGCTTAAGCTCCCTATCTTATCCACTTTCCTTAACTTTTCCCCTCCCTTTCCCTAACTAGTGGAGTTTAGTCCCCCATCTCTTTTATCATGGTCAGTTTGCGTGCAACGATGTATTTTATATTAATTATGAGACTTGTACAAAAATAGGCGCACTGGCCATTAACATATAGGCTCTCCAGCCTAATCAAAACATAAGCGTCCTAGCTTATAATAACTGAATCACCAGCCTATAAAACAAAACATATACACAAAGGCTCACTGGCCTCATATCGCGCACACTTAAGTTGTTGTGCACGGTATCCGAGAATGTGCCCATTTCATCATTTTACTGTGCACTACATGCACGCACTACACCATGGAAGATGCATACCAAAAGATATAAAACAACTCACCAGCTAAAGTACATTATTATATTTACAGTTGGGGTTCAACCTGGGGATATTACAATCCCCTCCCCTTATTTATGCACTGTCCTCAGTGCATCATGTACACATATACAACAAAATTTTCAAAAATATTCAGTGCATTATATACCATGTACCATTCAAATTCTTTAAAATCTCCAAGCTTTAGCTATTGAAAGCTTGTTATCCATCTGGTGTTGTACTTTCCAGCACCAATTCTGGTACTCATACTGCAACTTGAAGTCAATTTCTCTATTCCATAGAGCTACTTTAGGAAATAATTCAACTCATTGTTTCCTTATTACATGCTTCAATTAAACTTCATTGAAGCAACAACTGATTGTAGATGCATGAAGTTCCACCCAACCTTATATCTCACTGCTGATAAAATCTCAGTAGCATATCATCCCTAAGCATGGGATATGATTCCATCAAGACAATGGATTCCCAAGATAACCATGGGCCACACTCAATATCAACATAGTCTAGGCCAAGGTACCAAACCTCAACAACACTCCAACCAATGGTCTCTATTCCCCACATGCTTGTACAACCCAAGGTAGTATGCACCTTCACTGTCCAACAGTTCATTGGTCGCTCAACTTCCCTGATAGGGCTCTAGTACAGGCCAGACATGAAGTCTTAGAGCACTGTGGCTCCAAGAGTTCCAACTTTAATCATTACCATCTCACCTACATCATACACATGCAATTATCATGCGAGAGAATTATAAAAATTCCATTTTAGAAATCCAATCAATTTCATAAGGAATTCAACTTTTTCCCAAAATATGAAATTCTATTTCATAATTTTTTTTTCACCGTTGTTGGAATAATATAATATAGTTTTCCTTATGTCTTTCAGCGAGCACCATGCTAAATACCATTTTTCCTGCAATGATTATATATTTCATACAACCAACAAATTGTCAGTATTTTCTGTACATCATAATTCAACATGTACATCACCATATACAATGATCTTAAAATTGCTTGCACCTAGCAATTCAATCACAATTACCAAACAATTTAACCAAATAGAATGACTCATCATTCTGTGCAACAACAATAAGTCCACTTCTTTGATTTTCTAAACATGAAATTTTCTGTAGTCACTATTCCTGTGACCACCTCACTTGCAACTTTCCTGTTGCAATGTTTATCAGTTCTTGAAATGTTCTCAACTTCATGAGTTATCAACATTTCAACCATTAGTATAATTACTTGCATGCAAAAACATATATACCTGCACTCATAAAATGCCTTAAGCAAAATGCATTTAAATATACAATTCCATCATGTATGGGTGCAACTCTGCCACTTACCAGACATGAGTGCAACTCTCAATGCCTACTTATTCAATTCAACTTTGCATTGATTTTCAGAATGATCTTTATCAAAGTCATGTATCTCACCATCCATAAATTGGAAATCTGGCCAATGTCTTGAAACATATCCACACACTTCCCATTGTCTTCACAATTACTTGGATGTCTTTCTTTTCGACCTGAACACTACACCAAGAATACAATTCTGTAGTGTTTATTAGTGTTAGCAAAAAGGTTGCAGTGCAAGTTTTATTTAAAGGTAGGAAGTTCATTGGGTATTTGTGTGGCACACAACTTTTCTATAACCATAGCTTGCGATATCCAACCATGTTCCTGATCTCATACATGACTAGCTTTCTTAGCATCATTCCTATAACAAGTTATTATCTTTTATTTTCTCTGGTTATTGCATCATAACCAAATTAACATGACATGTTGTTATGTCAGTGTGTGCATTCAAAAGATAAAATCTTTGATAAATATAACATATATCTAGCCTTTACCACACTTAGTGGCAACTTAATCCTATCAATGCACTTAAACAATACCATACAATGTATTATAAACTTCAATTTGGGGAAATCCTTACCTGAATTTCACTTCGGCAATTATGAAATATAATTCCAAAAGAGAAATACTTACCTGCATGGATGGCATTAAAAAACTTTAATTCTACCTGATTAGTTGATGAAAATAGACACTCTTATGCCTTTTTATCATCCTTATAATTCAATATTTCAACTTTCTGTTGCTTCCTTCCATATGCAGCAACATTATCAGCAACACTTGCAAACATGCAAGCATTCTCACTTTATGGTTGTCCCAACCAGCCATAAAATACTTGCTTCTACAGTAATTGCAACAACTTCTTTATTCCTGTATCACATTTACTTGTTAATCCCAGAAGTCTTCCATTCTTCTGGATTCCTGAACCTTGAAGTGCTCTTCACTGTAACCACTATGCATGATTATTTATGATCCGAGCACCTTCTAGCCAAATCACTCTTGGCTGCCTTTATTTTCCATCCAAATACTAAACCGATAATAACTTTTAACTTTTATTTACTTCCTGGATCCATCTATCCCAACTCATACTTGGAGGAATTATAATTCCCATCATGTTTTCTTATAGACTTTGGATATTCAACATCCATTTATTTTTTGGACTAAACTACTCCAGCGCTTCCTTGACTGAATAATTTAGTATTTTAGTTTTCTTGCATTCTTCTCTACTCCTTTCCAACTTATAGCCTCAAACTTGGCTTGCATAGTCAATTCTCTTAGCATGCTATAAGGATGGACATATGCCTCCTTCCCTAGTTGCATAGAATTAATTAAAATCACTTAATACTGATTTTAATTTACCATCACAATTTCAAGTGATACTTCCACCCCTGGAAATGTCACTCATGGCTCCATGCCATTTGAGATGGATTCTTCTTAGGCACCATCTCTTTTACATTCAAAATCAAGCATAGAACCATTTTCCTTTTCATGGTTCTTAACTGACTCTCTACAAAGATTCATTTCACTTTTAAGTCTTTCTTGGCTTTGACATCTCCATGCTATTGTGGAAATATCTTCAATACCTTTGGAATGCATCAATAATATCTATTGATATTCTTGTTTTCCATCTTGGAGTGTTTTTCATGCATTCCCATTTTCTTGATGTCTACCCCATGAATTATTCTTCCATTATTCTAGGATGTTCATGGACTTGCAACTACATATTATGATGATATTAATTTTCAGCATTCCACTATTATTCGTATCCCTTTGATCCAACTCCTACATGACCCACTTCTATTTCCAGTCATGTTTTCTGAGTAACCTTGGACAATTAACACCAACTTCCTTCTTGAGGTACTTTATTTATCCCTTTCCTTATCTTATCATATCAACATTTGGATTTTCTTCCTGGCTATTACTTTTCCATGTCTTGACCAATCTGATTTCAACCTTCCTTGCACAATCCACTTCTATCATGCAATATTGATGCCCTTGACACCATGCGTCCATTGCGCACTCTGATAAACATAAGGGAAACATTAATCTAATTACATATCTAATCCATGGATATGATGCACTCCTTATCCAAATATGCATTAACCCTCTTTCTTTATTTGGTTACTATCATTATGATAGTCAATTCCTTTTATAATAGATCTTACTCCAATGCATTGCTTAATTTGTATATTGGCTTCTTTGGGAGTGTTCACCAATTCATTCACTACATGATCTATTTCTTTGCCCAAATTCCATTGAATACTTGACTAACATGAGAGGACTTCCTGTAGTGGCTTCCAAAGACTTTATGGCTGCGCCAAGATTCATACCTTAACCTTTTGTAGTCTTGGCTTTTGATCATCTTATGAAATATTTTTGTCATAGCACTCTTTCTTTGAGTACCTCTGCTTATTTTTAACTAAAATCCAACCTTCTCCCCTCTTAATAGATAAAGTTTTGGACTTTTCAAAAATGTGCAGCCAACTAAATTTGTTATGCTAAATAATTTAACAAATTTATGAAATTATGTACAATTCTGTTCCAATAATGCATCAGAATTATTCTTCTGATTTCGTGTGAAAATTACTTCCCAAATAAATTTTCTATGTGGATATTTATATTCCAATATCCAATACCTTTCCAACGCCTTCTCCCATGCTCAATTGTGAGTCTTGAGCAGAAAGTTATGGCTATTTACAAATTGCCCATCAATTTTTTTGTTCATTTTTCAACTTGGCGCTACTCTGCGCTGTAATTATGCATTTTTGCACCTACTCCATTGTATTTTTTGTGGGATCTCCATTGAGTTTCTTCATATACATATTATGGACACTCTGTCCAAGTTTCAACTCTTTCTGGGTTCTTGGCTGCTAGTTACAACTTGCTGAAGTTCTAGGCCAAAATACCATATTGTAACTGATATGCTACATGTACCTTATTTTCCATATTAAACACTTTTAACATGCCCATAAATTTAATTCAGATCTTGAAATGTCTTCTATGGTTCAATATATTTCCATTGACTACTCTTGCACCTCAATCCAATTCTGGAGCAGAGAGTTATGGCTCTTTGACGTTAGACAGGTCTTAAAATTTACCCTTCACTGTTTGTGCTATAACTTTCTCATAAAAGCTCTGTTTGACGAACAGTTTACACCATTAGAAAGATCTATCTGAGCTCTTTCAATTGAGATGCCACCTTCAGTACAAATTGGTCTCGTGGTTTTTGAGTTGCTAAAATTCTCGTAAGGGACTCAAAAATGCATTGTAAAAAGATGACGTTCAAATGATATAAAACGTCGTAGAAAACCACTGATTTTCTGCTGTTGTTCACCCTTCAAACAACTTCGCGCGCACAAATTTCAACCTCTAACCCATTTTTACCATGTGAAACAACAAAACGAGGTAAATTGTGCTTCACGCACTTTTAAAACCACTGTGTATCATTTCTTTGCCGCGCCAATAACTTGTGCACAATACTTTTGTTTCACATGCCAATATCCACCATGCACAGTTTTGTTTCTTGCACTATTACCTATTGCTCGCATTTTTTT
>SNQJ01S0003672.1:46662-77923 GCA_010110895.2 Picea sitchensis | reverse complement strand
AGAAAAATACATTATGTAAATGCACAGATTCATACTGAAATAACAGTAAGTGCATACATGCAACATATACAGGAAATACCCATAAATATAAACACAATTATAAATCATACAAAGGATAAATCCATAAAAATAAACATGGAAATAATAATGCAGCATGTAAATTTATCACATAGTTGACACTTGTCTTGGTAAGAATATCACCAATTGCGTGTAGAACTTCCATGAACCTCCCAGCCTTAGATCGCACTGTTCATCACTCTCAATAGTGAGTCACCCTCGATTTGGGACTAAACTCCACCCAGGTAAAGGGTTCCTAACTAGGCTATTGGCTCATGGAAAACTGGAAAGACTCCGTCATAGGTGCCTACAAAAAACTAGTCGCCTACAATCTCTCATTCCCCACATGCTTGTCCCACCCCAGGAAGTGTGCCCCTTCTCTGCTCAACAGTCCTTTGGCTACCCCACTTCCATTCCAGAGCTTCAACAACAGGCCAGACAGGAACTCTCAGAGCCTTATAGTTGGAGTTTGGCACCTTCAGGAAATCAATTCCCAACAGTTCTCTCAGCCAGAGAGAAATTGCTCACGGTCTTGACAAACCGCCTCTTCAATATCCCACGGGCCCGACAACTCGCTTCTTCAGTATCCCATGGGCCTGACAACCCACTTCTTCAGTCCGTCTCCCCAGCTAACCATCTATACAAACAAGTATGGCTATGGATACAGGTTCCGCTACAGTGACAAAAAGTATGGAGGATAACTGACTGTGTGAGTGAAAACGGTCATGGAATTGTGGCTAAATGATGGGAGGAATGAATGGTCTGAATGATGGAAAAGATGATCGGAAATGAACTAAGTCCCAACAATATGTATGCATGTCCCCAACTTGACCAATGTCATGTTGGAAGCTACTTTGGCCCACTTGTCCCCAACATTAGAACTTAGGATACAATAATTACCCATACTTTATACTTTAATAAATATTAATATAATATTCCTTTTTGGCTTAAGCTCCTTAGCTTAGCCACTTTCCTTAACTTTTCCCCTCCCTTTCCCTAACTAGTGGAGTTTATTCCCCCATCTATTTTATCGTGGTCGGTCTGCGCGCAACGATGTATTTTATATTAATTATGAGATTTGTACAAAAGTAGGCGCACTAGCCATTAACATCTAGGCTCTCCGGCCTAATCAAAACATAAGCATCCTAGGTTATAATAACTGGATCACCAGCCAATAAAACAAAACATATACACAAAGGCTCACTGACCTCATATCGTGCACACTTAAGTTGCTATGTGCGGTATCCGAGAATGTACCCATTTCATCATTTTATTGCGTAGTACATGCACACACTATACCATGGAAGATGCATGCCAAAAGATATCAAATAGCTCACCAGCTTAAGTACATTATTATATTTACAACAAGGGTTCAACCTGGGGATATTACAACTCCCTACTATAAACGATCCTAGACCGAGAGGTCGCGCGAGCCCCAGGAGGTGGTGGGGGGTTTGCATCACTTGTGCACCTTGGGGAGAGTGTGAAAAGTGTGTGGGTGAGTAATCATAATTAAATTAATTAAAAACTTAATTATTTGTGCATGTGGACATGTGTCATTAGGGATTTTTCTATAAAACAAATGGAGAAGAAGGGAAATGGACTCACTTTTATTAGTACTGTTATGCTACCAAAATTTGGTTGACTGTGTTTTACTTGTGAGAGTTGGGATACCAAACTTGTGGAAAGAGTGGAAGATCTTCCTTGCGAGACAAGCTTGGAGCTATTATTTTATGGTTTCTTGTATGTGACCCCTTTACATCTTGTGGGGATAAGGAGGAAGAAGAGTACCCTTAGCGTTGGATGAGAGGTACCGGTGAAGTCCTTAGATTGGAAAGCGAAGGAAGCACGTGTGTAAAATATCCATATTGAATATAATAAACAACTACATATTTCCTTAGTCACAGTATTTCATTGTTGGTTATTTTTATTTTGTAAATCAATGATTAATTATTATAAGAATGTAAGGGAGGAAGCTTGAATAATATGCACGTTTTCGAGTTCATAGAAATAAGTGTTATAGCCAATTGAATATGTAATACTCCATTGTTTTGGATTTTCTTTCTGTTATTATAAAATAATTTCAGTTATGATGTTGTATGAAAATAACTTAGTTTTCATTGAAATGGAATGTTATAGATCCTTGATTCTTTTGGCCTTGCACTGTGTTGGGACAAATAGTTATAATTTATATTTCTGGAAATTATATTATATTCATACAATCTTATGAAGTCTTGTAAACCAATGCTACCGAATAGAATAACCGACTCTGATTAAAGCATACAATTGTGATCTGATTGAGTGATTCTTCTGTTTATAAAATTTGATTTCCTTATATTAGCAAGGTTTAGTACTGTGGTCAAGAAATAGAATTACTTCCTCCTCCATCGTTGAAGTGTAGAAGTGGATTGATTTTATTTACAAGAATGGATTTCTCTCTGTTAAGATTCCTTGTGTGTGTTGTGTTGACGAAAAATTTGATTAAATTATAAATAAGTTCCTTTTACAGTTGCTATGACTTGGAGACTACTGGTCGCTTCATTGAAATCATACGGTTTAACTCAAAAGAAGATCGTTGGTGAGATAACTGGACTTGATCTACCTTGGTTGAAGTTTACTTATCCTCTCTATTCTCTATTCACTATTGAGTGTTGACGAAAATGCCATATTTGAAATTTTGCTCACTGTCATTGAAATTTTAGATTTCCGTAAGATGTCTATTTATCTCTACTTAGATCCAAAAGTTTTGTTTTCTAGAGACTTCTGCAAAACGATTGATGAGCCCTTATGGAAAATCGACAATGGTTGATTTGGTATGTTATTCAAAATTGCAGTATATATTGAATTTTGTAGAGACCCTTGAATCCTTAGAGTTTCAACTCAAGAAGCTGCGCAGTATGTAAACTTGGAATTATAAGGCTTGGTAGTAATTTTAACCTTGTGTTGATCAAAGCTTTTGAAGATAAATAGGGATTTGTTCCCAATTTATGGAATCTAAATTGATCTCTCAATATTAGGAAATATATCTCTGATGTTCAACTAAAGGAAATGGTAACTTCCTTGTGTAGGTATCTTCAAAGTTAAGGAACGTTGAGTATCGCTTAAGGTTGGGTGTAACTTCATGAACCTTGCATGATTTTAATTCCTCTCGGATTATTCCTTAATTGTGTGCATCGATGATTACTCAGAACCGGTAGTGATAATTCTGTTATTATCTCTTGGGTTAATTTAAAAAAAAACTTCCTTTTAGATGTAAAATAGATTCAACCTAAATTTGTTATAATCAAGGGACTTAGTAATAACCTACTTCTATTTTTGAGTGAAACTATTCTAACCAATTTATCCATTTAAGTTAAATTGAGTTAGACTTAAACCTAGAAAAACTATTTATATAAGAATAAGTGTGGTTGACTTGAAATAACTATGACTTAACGTGATCGATAACTTAAGCATATATTATTTTTTATCTCCTTTACTCTATGTAGATCATTTTTGAGTTAGTAATTTTTTCTATAAAACTTAATATATTAATCTAATCCTAAAACTTATGTATTGGTTACATCAGATAAATAGTGTTTGGAATTAGAGTGAGACTTACAAAAATATTATAAATTAAATTACTATTCTCATGTCCTTAATCTACTAATCACGAGTAAGGAAATTTTAGACTAAAGGAACACATGAATTATATCATAATTTATTTGAATTATTACTTATTACCGTTTGAATGATCGATTAACTTGTTCAAATCTTGTTGGGATTAATTTTGTTGTTTTGAATAAGAGGGTCGTTACAATATTTCAGTGAGAAGGTGAATGATGTTAAGAAGAAGTATTTCACATATGACAAGGAATTTTATGCTATGATTCAAGCTTTGAAAAAGTGGAGGCATTATCTTATTCCAAAGGAATTTGTCTTATATACTCACAATCAAGATTTGCAGTTTATAACCAAACAAGAGAAATTGATCCAGAGACATGCCAAATGGGTAGAATTCATGCAAAAATTTACTTTTGTTATTAATCATATTAGTGGAAGCACTAACAAAGTTGCAGATGCTTTGAGCATGAGATGTTTGATCTTGAAGGAATTCCAAGTGGAGACTTTAAGATTTGAACACCTCAAGGAGATGTATTAGGAAGATCCATATTTCAAGGAAGATTATGAAGCATGTGAGAACCCTTTTCTAAGGGACATAAATCAATGGATGGAGTATTTGATCCAAGATGGACTATTTTCCAAAGGAAGCCAATTGTGTATCCCGAAATGTTCAATGAGGGATAACTTTCTAAAGGAGAAGCATAGTGGAGGATTGGCTGGACACTTTTTCCATGATAAAACATATGCACAGCTGAGTTATTCATATTATTGGCCAGGTATGAGGACTGGTGTGAAGAGGTTTGTGGACATATGCAAAATTTACGAATATGCCAAAGGAAAGCAGTAGAACATTGGATTGTATCAACCATTGCCTATTCCAGACAGGTCGTGGGATGCTATAAGTATGGACTTTGTTCTCGGATTTCCAAGAACCCAGAGAGGAAGTGATTCAATCTTTGTGGTAGTTGATGGATTTTTGAATATGGAACATTTCATACCATGCCACAAAACCAACGATGCTACTCACATAACGAATTTATTTTTCAAGGATATTGTGAGATTGCATGGGTTTCCCAAAAACATAGTTTTAGAAAGAGAAACCAAATTTGTGGGACACTTTTGGAGATTTGTTTGGAAGAATCTGGGGACAGTTTTATATTTCAGTTCAACATATCATCCTCATACATATGGATAGATTGAGGTGGTGAATTGAAGTTTAGGGAACCTGTTAAGGAGTTTGGTCACTGGACATAATAGCCAGTGCGATCAAATTCTTCCCCAAGTAAAGTTTGCATATAATGACTGACTGGTAAGAGCCCATTCCAGATAGTATATGTGATGCATCCAAGAGGAATTTCAGAATTAAGAGACTTGGAACAAGATGAATTCCAAAGTGCAGGAGCATAGGACTTTGCTGCAGAGATGCATAAGTTGCATGATTTGATCAAGGGACAACTACAAAATAACAACCATAAATAAAAAAGAAGAATAGACTAGAGGAGAAGAGAGGTAAATTTCAAAATTGGAGTTCAGGTTCTGGCACATTTGAGAAAGGAAAGATTTCCGAAAGGGAAATATAACAAGCTGAAGATGAAAAATATAGGACCATGCAATATCCTTGGAAAATTTGTTGCAAATGCTTATGAGATTGAATTTCTAGAGGAATTTGGAATATCACCAATATTCAATGTAGCAGACTTATACCCTTACATGATGGATGATACATAAGGGGCATATGGTCAGGAGGAGATTTAGTGGAAGCAACAAATTCCCTTAGCAGAGAATCCACAGATAGATAATATTTTAGATCAGAGGATTTCTAAGAGGACCAGGAGAAACATTTATTATGAGTATCTAGTTAAGTGGAAAGACCATCCAACAAAAAATCCCAGTTGGATAACTAAACTTAATATCCAAAAGCATGGAAAGACAATGGAGGAGCTCATGGATAGGAGTCCATGAATCGTTTTTTCCAGAGGAGTATGATGTAGGAGCATCACCATCAACGTTCAAGGAGGTTAAGTTGAGGACATCACATCATCCAATGCACATATTCAAACCATTTTGGATCCTAAGGGGAGCACGTCATTTACTATTTTGAAAGTATTGAAAATAAAATCCCTTTAATGTTTTGAGGCTTGAGCCATCATATGAGATCGCATGAGATTGTAATTTATTTAATGCCTAAGGGATTGCACATATTTCGAGCATCAACTCGTATCTATATTTTAAATGACCATTCAATTGTAATAAGCCTTAGTGGTAGAATTCTTTGATTATGATGTGAAATAACTAGTGTAGTCAAAAGGAAGGCTTGATTAGCCCCTCCATGTATAAATATATGTAATCTATACCCAAATGAGGTTGTTGAAGACTTGTTGAAGAATATTGTAATGTGTTGCTGGAGTTTATTGTTATATTTCTGAAGAAGAGAAGAAGTGGATAGCTATAAGAACCTATGTAAATGTTTTTGAATGAATATAATAGAGGATAATTGCTTTCATATATTTGCATATGCTTACCTGTGAGTAACTGGGTAATGTTGTTTTATTTGATTTCTGTGTTTTATTTGCCTGTGTATGCATTTCATGATTGAATGAATGAACCTGTGATGTTCTATAAGTTTCAATTGTTTCTCTTCTAAAACACTGATGCATGGAGTGCAAAGTGGCCACACAAGGAGTGCGAAGGCATAGTCATTTTTAGACTCAGTAGATCAGGAGAGATAACGTGAATTGTGCAGAGTGAGTGCAAGGAGCACATGTATACTCAGTGGAGTATAGAAGCTCAAGAAGACCCATGCAAGGTGTTCACAGAGCCAACACTTAGTCAAGTGTTGAAAGAATCTCAAGGCAGATGATCACAAGGAGTGCGTGGGAGGATCTTCTAAAAATATTCAAGTTTCAAATTTCAGTGAAGCGCAAGGTGTGCGCAGGAAGTCTCAATCACTTTGAGTGATAAATATCAAGAGGGATAGCGAACATAACCCTTTGGAGGAAGAAACCTTTCATTTTCAAGGTCAAGTGGACGGTATCCTCTCAAGTGGACGAGATGCACTCGAAGAGGAGAAAATTCACGTGGGTTTTAACCCTGGAAGCCCTTCAGACTTCGCGAATTTGATGATTTCCATGTGTTGTGTGCAAAGGAGAAATTTTTCTCGAAGTCTCAGGATCCAGAGTGAATATGGATCGTCCATTTGTGAGGACACCTATCCACATATCCAGTGTTGTTCGAAATTCTGACGATCCAGAGATTTGGAAGTGTTGTAGTAAAAGTGTGTGGAACTTTCGAATTTCCAAATCCCAGAATGGATCCTAGCCATTGGCGCAGATATTTGGATGTCAACATATCTCAGAATCCAAAGATTTGGAACCCCAGAGGAAACTGAGTGTAAGTTTTCTTGGGTCGAGAACTCCCAAAGGCCCTAGCAGATCTCGATTGTCCATTTATGAGGACAGGTGGACCGTTGATGAAAACCCTTCACGAGTTCTCCAGTTCGACACTACAGAGGATTTAAGGTGATATGTTGTGAAAGGATCTGAAGCCTGCAGCATGAAGTAAAGATCAACCGTTGATCTGAGGCGAGTGCCAGTCGTACGATCTGCGAGTTCGAAGTTCGTGATTTCAGGGGTATCGCATGTTGGAGCAGGTAAAACTCCTGAAGCCCAGAGGCCCGAAATATCAGTGACCATAGATTTCGGTGTATGTTAAGAGCTGTTTATCTCCACCATAGTTATATTGTTCATGAATTCGACATTTAGGAAGACTGTTGTGTATTGTAGTCAGAACTTCTGAAGCTCGGAGCTCCGAAGTGGCAGAGTGCCTACTGTTTAAGCAATTTAGCCCATGGGTTTGGATAGAAGTCACGAGGATTTATCCACTTACTGGATAAGACCCTCACAAACTTGAATTTTTGCACAGGGAAAGGGAAGAAGGCATGTGGCACATGTTTTTGAGGGTTCTGAGGGGACTCGAGAGCTAATTAAACTCCTGTAACATCCCCAACCACCAATAGGGTAGGCAATGCCACTACTCAGACACTTTACTTAGCTCTGATGTTATATTGTAACATCCCCAACAATCCATGCCAAGCCAATCTACTCCAGAGAACTCTTCCTTTCTCTCTGTAGAACATACTGTAACATACCCAACATCCAAATTGAGCTATGCCACATAAATTTTTCTAACTGCATGCAATTAAAATGCATATGCACACAGAACTCTTGCGGAAGCATATATATATAAACGTAGACATACAATTACGTTATGTAAATTCACAGATTCATACTAAAATAACAGTAAGTGTATACATGCAGCATATACAGGAAATACCCATAAATATAAACATAGTTATAAATCATACACAGGATAAATCCGTAAAAATAAACATGGAAATAATAATGTAACATGTAAATTTATCACACAGTTGACACTTATCTTGGTAAGAATATCACCAACTGTGTGCAGACCTTCCATGAACCTCCCAGCCTTAGACCACACTGTTCATCACTCTCAACAGTGAGTCACCGCCGAGCTGGGAATAAACTCCACCCGGGTAAACGGTTCCTAATTAGGCTAATGGCTCATGGAAAACTGGAAAGACTCCATCACAGGTGCCTACTCAAACTAGAAGCCTACAATCTCTCATCCCCCACATGCTTGTCCCACCCTAGGAAGTGTGCTCCTTCTCTGCTCAATAGTCCTTCAGCTTCCCCACTTTCCTTTCAGGGCTTCAACAACAGATCAGACAAGAAGTCTCAGAGCCTTGTAGCTATAGTTTGGCACCTTTAGGAAATCAATTCCCAACAATTCTCTCACCCAGAGAGAAATTGATCACGAGCCTCTCTTCAATATCCCACGGGGGCCAACCCACTTCTTCAGTATCCCACGGGCCTGACAACCCGCTTCTTTAGTCCGGCTCCCCAGCTAACCAGCAACACAAACAAGTATGGCTATGGATACAGGTTTCGGTACAGTGACAAAAAGTAAAGAGGATAACTAACTACATGAGTGAAAATGGTCATGGCATCATGACTGAATGATGGGAGGAATGAATGGTCTAAATGATGGAAAAGATGATCGGAAATGAACTAAGTCCCAACAATATGTATGCATTTCCCCAACTTGACACTTGTCATGTTGGAAGCTACTTTGGCCCACTTGTCCCCAACTTTAGAACTTAGGATAAAATAATTACCCATAATTTATACTTTAAGAAATATTAATATAATATTCCTTTTTGGCTTAAGCTCCCTAGCTTAGCCACTTTCCTTAACATTGCCCCTCCCTTTCCCTAACTAGTGGAGTTTAGTCCCCCATCTCTTTTATTATGGTCGGTCTGTGCGCAACGATGTATTTTATATTAATTATGAGACTTGTACAAAAATAGGTGCACTGACCATTAACATATAGGCTCTCCGGACTAATCAAAACATAAGCGTCCTAGCTTATAATAACTGACTCACCAACCTATAAAACAAAACATATACACAAAGGCTCACTGGCCTCATATTGCACACACTTAAGTTGTTGCGCGCGGTATCCGAGAATGTGCCCATTTCATCATTTTACTGCGCAGTACATGCACACACTACACCATGGAAGATGCATGCCAAAAGATATAAAACAACTCACCAACTTAAGTACATTATTATATTTATAGTTGGGATTCAACCCGGGGATATTACAATCCCCTCCCCTTATTTATGCACTGTCCTCAGTGCATCATGTACACATATACAACAAAATTTTCAAAAATCTTCAGTGCATTATATACCATGTACCATTCAAATTCTTTAAAATCTCCAAGCTTTAGCTATTGAAATCTTGTTATCCATCTGGTGCTGTACTTTCTAGCACCAATTCTGGTACTCATAATGCAACTTGAAGTCAATTGCTCTATTCCATAGAGCTACTTCAGGAAATAATTCAACTCATTGTTTCCTTATTACATGCTTCAATTAAACTTCATTGAAGAAACAACTGGTTGTAGATGCATGAAGTTCCACCCAGCCTTATATCTCAGTGCTGATAAACTCTCAGTAGCATATCATCCCCAAGCATGGGATATGACTCCATCAAGACAATGGCTTCCCAAGATAACCACAGACCACAATCAATATCAACATAGTCTAGGCCAAGGTACCAAACCTCAACAACACTCCAACCAACGGTCTCTCTTCCCCACATGCCTGTACAACCTAATGTAGTATGCACCTTCACTGCCCAACAGTCTATCGTCTATTCAACTTCCCTTCTAGGGCTCCAGTACAGGTCGGACAGGAAGTATCAGAGCACCGTGGATCTAGGAGTTCCAACTTTAATCATTATCATCTCACCTGCATCATACACATGCAATTATCATGAGAGAGAATTATAAAAAATCCATTTTAGAAATCCAATCAATTTAATAAGGAATTCAACTTTTTCCCAAAATATGAAATTCTATTTCATAATTTTTTTTTCATTGTTGTTGGAATAATAGAATATAGTTTTCCTTATGTCTTTCAGCGAGCACCATGCTAAATACCACTTTTCCTGCAATGATTATATATTGCATACAACCAACAAATTGTCAGTATTTTCTGTACATCATAATTCAACATGTACATCACCATATGCAATGATCTTAGAATTGCTTATACCTAGCAATTCAATCACAATTACCAAACAATTTAACCAAATAGAATGACTCATCATTCTATGCAACAACAATAAGTCCACTTCTTCAATTTTCTGAACATGAAATTTTCTGTAGTCACTATTCCTGTGACCACCTCACTTGCAACTTTCCTGTTGCAATGTTTAACAGTTCCTGAAATGTTCTCAACTTCATGAGTTAGCAACATTTCAACCATTAGTATAATTACTTCCATGCAAAAACATATATACCTGCACTCATAAAATGCATTCAACAAAATGCATTTAAATATACAATTCCATCATGTATGGGTGCAACTTTGCCACTTATTAGGCATGAGTGCAACTCTCAATGCCTACTTATTCAATGCAACTTTGCATTGATTTTCAGAATGATCTTTATCTAAGTCACGTATCACCATCCATAAATTGGAAATCTGGCCAATGTCTTGACACATTTCCACACACTTCCCATTGTCTTCACAATTACTTGGATGCCTTCCTTTTCGACCTGAACACTACACCAAGAATACAATTCTGTAGTGTTTATTGGTGTTAGCAAAAAGGTTGCAGTGCAAGTTTTATTTAAAGGTAGGAAGTTCATTGGGTATTTGTGTGGAACATAACCTTTCTATAACCATAGCTTCCCATATCCAACCGTGTCCTGATCTCATACATGACTAGATTTCTTAGCATCATTCCTATAACAAGTTATTATCTTTTATTTTCTCTGGTTATTGCCTCATAACCAAATTAACATGACATGTTGCTATGTCAGTGTGTGCATTCAAAAGATAAAATCTTTGATAAATATAACATATCTCTAGCCTTTACCACACATAGTGGCAACTTAATCCTATCAATTCACTTAAACAATACCATACAGTGTATTATAAACTTCAATTTGGGGAAATGCTTACCTGAATTTCCCTTCGACAATTATGAAATATAATTCCAAAAGAGAAATACTTACCTGCTTGGCTGGCATTAAACAACTTTAATTCTACCTGATTAGTTGATGACAATAGAAGCTCTTATGCCTTTTTATCATCCTTATAATTCAATATTCAACTTTCTATTGCTTCCTTCCATATGCAACAACATTATCCGTAACACTTGCAAACATGCAAGCATTCTCACTTTATGGTTGTCCCAACCAACCATAAAATACTTGCTGCTACAATAATTGTAACAACTTATTTCTTCCTGTATCACATTTACTTGTTAATCCCATAAGTCTTCCATTCTTTTGGATTTCTGAACCTTCAAGTGCTCTTCACTGTAACCACTATGCATGATTATTTATGATCCGAGCACCTTCTAGCCAAATCACTCTTGGTTGCCTTTATTTTCCATCCAAATACTAAACCGATAATAACCTTAAGCTTTTATTTACTTCCTGGATCCATCTATCCCAACTCATACTTGGAGGAATTATAATTCCCATCATGTTGTCTTATAGACTTTGGATATTCAACATCCATTTATTTTTCGGACTGAAATACTCCAGCTCTTCCTTGAATGAATAATTTAGTATTTTAGTTTTCTTGCATTTTTCTCTACTCCTTTACAACTAGCCTCAAATTTGGCTTGCATAGCCAATTCTCTTAGCGTGCTGTAAGGATGGACATATGCCTCCTTCCCTAGTTGCATAGAATTAATTAAAATCACTTAATATTGATTTTAATTTACCATCACAATTTCAAGTGATACTTCCACCCCTGGAAATGTCACTCATGGCTCCATGCCATTTGAGATGGATTCTTCTTAAGCACCATCTCTTTTACATTCAAAACCAAGCATAGAACCATTTTCCTTTTCATGGTTCTTAATTGACTCTCTACAGAGATTCATTTCACTTTTAAGTCTTTCTTGGCCTTGACATCTCCATGCTATTGTGGAAATATCTTCAATACCTTTGGAACGCATCAATAATATCTACTGATATTCTTGTTTTCCCTCTTGGAATGTTTTTCATGCATTCCCATTTGCTGGATGTCTACCCCATGGATTCTTCTTCCATTATTCTAGGATGTTCATGGACTTGCAACTACATATTATGCTGATATTAATTTTTAGCATTCCACTATTATTCGTATCCTTTTGATCCAACTCCCACATGAACCAATTCTATTTCCAGTCATGTTTTCTAAGTAACCTTGGACAGTTAACACCAACTTCCTTCTCGAGGTACTTTATTTATCCCTTTCCTTATCTGATCATATCAACATTTGGATTTTCTTGCTGGCTATTACTTTTCCATGTCTTGACCAATCTGATTTCAACCTGCCTTGCACAATCCACTTCTATCATGCCATATTGATGCCCTTGACACCATCATTCCATTGCGCACTCTGATAAACATAAGGGAAGCATTACTCTAATTACATAGCTAATCCATGGATATGATGCACTCCTTATCGAAATATGCATTAACCCTCTTTCTTTTATAATAGATCTTACTCCAATGCATTAGTCAATTCCTTTTATAATAGATCTTACTCCAATGCATTAGTCAAATATTCTTTAGTCAATTATGCATTAGTCAAATATGCATTAGTCAATTTTGCATTAGTCAAATATGCATTAGTCAATTCCTTTTATAATAGATCTTACTCCAATGCATTGCTTAATTTGTATATTGGATTCTTTGGGAGTGTTCACCAATTCATTCACTACATGATCTGTTCCTTTTTCCAAATTCCATTGAATACTTGACTAACATGAGAGGACTTCTTGTAGTGGTTTCCAAAGACTTTATGGCTGCGCCAAGATTCATACCTTAACCTTTTGTAGTCTTGGATTTTGATCATATTATGACATATTTTTGTCATACCACTCTTTCTCTGAGTACCTCTGCTTATTTTTAACTAAAATCCAACCTTCTCCCCTCTTAAGAGCTAAAATTTTGGACTTTGCAAAAATGTGCAGCCAACTAAATTTGTTATGCTAAATAATTTAACAAATTTTGGAAATTATGTACAATTCTGTTCCAATAATGCATCAGAATTATTCTTCTGATTTCATGTGAAAATTACTTCCCAAATAAATTTTTTGGGTGGATATTTAGATTCCTCTGTCCAATACCTTTCCAACGCCTACTCCCATGCTCAATTTCGAGTTTTGAGCAGAAAGTTATGGCTATTTACAAATTGCCCATCAATTTTTCTGTTTATTTTTCAACTTGGCGCTACTCTGCGCTGTAATTATGCATTTTTGCACCTACTCCATTGGATTTTTTGTGGGATATCCATTGGGTTTCTTCATACACATATTATGGACACTCTATCCAAGTTTCAACTCTTTCTGGGTTCTTGGCTGCTAGTTACAGCCTGTTGAAGTTCTAGGCCAAAATACCATATTGTAACTGATATGCTACATGTACCTTCTTTTCCATATTAAACACTTTTAACATGCCCATAAATTTAAGTTAGATCTTGGAATGTCTTCTATGGTTCAATAGATTTCCATTGAATGCTCCTACACCTCAATCTGATTATGGAGCAGAGAGTTATGGCTCTTTGACGTTAGATGGGTCTTAAAATTTACCCTTCACTGTTTGTGCTGTAACTTTCTCATAAAAGCTCTGTTTGACGAACAATTTACACCATTAGCAAGATCTATCTGAGCTCTTTCATTTGAGCTGCTACCTTCAATAAAACTTTATTTTGTGGTTTTTGAGTTGCTAAAAATGCTCTTAAGGGCCTGAAAAACGCGTTGTAAAAAGATGACGTTCAAATGATATAAAACGTAGTAGAAAATCATTGATTTGCTGCTGTTGTTCACCCTTCAAACAACTTCGCGTGCAAAAATTTCAACCTCTAACCCATTTTTACCATGTGAAACAACCACACGAGGTAAATCGTGCTTCATGCACTTTTAAAACCACTGTGTATCATTTCTCTTCCGCGCCAATAACTTGCACGCAATACTTTTGTTTCGTGCACCAATATCCACCGCGCACAATTTTGTTTCTTGCACTATTACCTGTTGCACGCAGTTTTTTTTTTTTTGTATCGCGCACTGATATTCTGCACGCATTTCACTCTATGCACTACACCATGCTAAATTTTAGTACGCCCCCTCCGCGCACCACTAACTAAACTATCGCGCGACAAAATTTACCCATATTGCGCGCGCAACTACCATACTCCACTGCGCTGTGCCAATACTGCGCACACCACGCACACCATTATTATGAGTGTGCACACCACGCACAATTCTTATGCATATGCACACTACGCAATGCTAAATTTAGCGTGCGCACCCGCAAACAAACATTTTTCCGTGCGACACCAAAATTTAGTGCGCACACTCGCACACTAACATTTTTCCGCGCGACACCAAAATTTAGTGCGCACACCCGCACACTAACATTTTTCCGTGCATCTCCAATATTTAGTGCGCGTACCAACACGCAAATATCTTTCTGCGCAGTGATGCATTTTACTTATCACAAGCTTTTCACTACGCCACATGCATTTTTAGTGCGCCCACCTGCGCACATTCATTTTTATGCGCATCAATTCCTCATGAATTCCGTTGCAGAAATTGGTGCTTTTGCTTAACTTTTTCACCAATTTACCATAGACATTCTGCAACCACAAAATTCGTTCAATTTCACCCCGATAACACCAATTCAACCTCTGCAATTACAAATAGCCATGGGTTGACATTTCTGGAACTTTTTCACCCAAAATCAATTCACGAATTGGGAATTTTAATTACGAATTCCACTCCATCTGTCATGGCTTTACTGTAACTTCAAATTCGACCAATTCCGGGTTTGAATTTTCTAGAACATATATTAAATCAATAATATCTTACCACATGGTCAAATTTCTCAATTTCCCCATGAATTTACCAACCAAAATTGGGGCTTTTTCCCAATTTCTATACCAAATTGTAGTTGGACGCTCTGCAACTCGAAATTTGGCCACTTTGAAATAAATTCTCTGTGGAATTTCGCTTCAACTCAACTTGTTCAGCCCATCCAAGCTTAGTGTTGAAAACTGTAGCTCTGATACCAATTTCTAACATCCCCGGCCACCAACAGGTCCGGCAATGCCACTAATCAGACACTTTACTTAGCTATGATGTTATGTTGTAACGTCCCCAACAATCCATTCCGAGCCACGCTACTCTAGAGAACTCTTCCTTTCTCTCTGTGGAACATACTGTAACATACCCAACATCCAAACTAAGCTATGCCATATAAATTTTTCTAAATGCATGCAATTAAAATACATATGTACACATAACTCTTGCGGAAGCATATATATAAAAACGTAGACAAAAAAATATGTTATGTAAATGCACAGATTCATACTGAAATAACAGTAAGCGCATACATGCAACATATACAGGAAATACCCATAAATATAAACACAGTTATAAATCATACACAGAATAAATCCATAAAAATAAACATGGAAATAATAATGCAACATGTAAATTTATCACACAGTTGACACTTATCTTGGTAAGAATATCACCAACTGTGTGTAGACCTTCCATGAACCTCCCAACCTTAGATCACACTATTAATCACTCTCAACAGTGAGTCACCCTCGAGCTGGGACTAAAATCCACTCGGGTAAAGGGTTCCTAACTAGGCTAATGGCTCATGGAAAACTGGAAAGGCTCTGTCATAGGTGCTTACTCAAACTAGTAGCCTACAATCTCTCATTCCCCACATGCCTGTCCCACCCCAGGAAATGTGCCCCTTCTCTGCTCAACAGTCCTTCGACTACCCCACTTCCCTTCTAGGGCTTCAACAATAGGCCAGACAGGAAGTCTCAGAGCCTTGTAGCTGCAGTTTGGCACCTTCAGGAAACCAATTCCCAACAATTCTCTCACCCAGAGAGAAATTGCTCACGGGCATGACAACCCGCCTCTTCAATATCCCATGGGCCTGACAACCTGCTTCTTCAGTATCCCACGGGCCTTACAACCCACTTCTTCAGTCAGTCTCCCTAGCTAACCATCTATACGAACAGGTATGGCTATGGATATAGGTTCCGATACAGTGATAGAAAGTATAGAGGATAACTGACTACGTGAGTCAAAATGGTCATGGCATTATGGCTGAATGATGGGAGGAATGAATGGTCTAAATGATGGAAAAGATGATCGTAAATGAACTAAGTCCCAACAATATGTATGCATTTCCCCAACTTGACACTTGTCATGTTGGAAGCTACTTTGGCCCACTTGTCCCCAACTTTAGAACTTAGGATAAAATAATTACGCATACTTTGTACTTTAAGAAATATTAATATAATATTCCTTTTTGGCTTAAGCTCCCTAGCTTATCCACTTTCCTTAACTTTGCCCCTCCCTTTCCCTAACTAGTGGAGTTTATTCCCCCATCTATTTTATCATGGTCGGTCTGTGCGCAATGATGTATTTTATATTAATTATGAGACTTGTACAAAAATAGGCGCACTGGCCATTAACATCTAGGCTCTCTGGCCTAATCAAAACATAAGCGTCCTAGATTATAATAACTGGCTCACCAGCCTATAAAACAAAACATATACACAAAGGCTCACTAACCTCATATCGCGCACACTTAAGTTGCTGCACGCAGTATCCGAGAATGTGCCCATTTCATCATTTTATTGCGCAGTACATGCGTGCACTATACCATGGAAAATGCATGCCAAAAGATATAAAACAACTCACTAGCTTAAGTACATTATTATATTTATAGCAAGGGTTCAACCTGGGGATATTACAACTCCCTACTATAAACGATCCTAGACCAGGAGGTCGCACGAGCCCCAGGAGGTGGTGGGGGGTTTGCATCACTTGTGCAACTTGGGGAGAGTGTGAAAAGTGTGTGGGTGAATAATCATAATTAAATTAATTAAAAACTTAATTATTTGTGCATGTGGACATGTGTCATTGGGGATTTTTCTATAAAAAAAAATGGAGAAGAAGGGAAATGGACTCACTTTTCTTAGTACTGTTATGCTACCAAAATTTGGTTGACTGTGTTTTACTTGTGAGAGTTGGGATACCAAGCTTGTGGAAAGAGTGGAAGATCTTCCTTGCGAGGCAAGCTTGGAGCTATTGTTTTATGGTTTCTTGTATGTGACCCCTTTGCGGCTCATGGGGATAAGGAGGAAAAAGAGTACCCCTAGCGTTGGATGGGAGGTACCGGTGAAGTCCTTAGATTGGAAAGCGAAGGAAGGACGTGTGTAAAATATCCATATTGAATATAATCAACAACTACATCTTTCCTTAGTCACAGTGTTTCATTGTTGGTTATTTTTATTTTGTAAATCAATGATTAATTATTATAAGAATGTAAGGAAGGAAGCTTGAATAATATGCACGTTTTGAGTTCAGAGAAATAAGTGTTATAGCCAATTGAATATGTAATACTCCATTGTTTTGGATTTTCCTTCTATTATTATAAAATAATTTCAGTTATGATGTTGTATAAAAATAACTTAGTTTTCATTGAAATGGAATGTTATAGATCCTTGATTCTTTTGGCCTTGGACTGTGTTGGGACAAATAGTTATAATTTATATTTCTGCAAATTATATTATATGCATACAATCTTATGAAGTCTTGTAAACCAATTCTACTGAATAGAATAACCGACTCTGATTAAATCATACAATTGTGATCTGATGGAGTGATTCTTCTGTTTATAAAATTTGATTTCCTTACATTAGCAAGGTTTAGTACTGTGGTCAAGAAATATAATTACTTCCTCCTCCATCATAGAAGTGTAGAAGTGGATTGATTTTATTTACAAGAATGATTTTCTCTATGTTAAGATTCCTTGTGTGTGTTGTGTTGACGGAAAATTTGATTAAATTATAAATAAGTTCCTTTTACAGTTGCTATGACTTGGAGACTACTGGTTGCTTCATTGAAATCATACGGTTTAGCTCAAAAGAAGATCGTTGGTGAGATAACTGGTTGAAGTTTACTTATCCTCTCTGTTCTTTATTCACTATTGAGTGTTGACGAAAATACCATATTTGAAATTTTGCTCACTGTCATTGAAATTTTAAATTTCCGTAAGATGTCTATTTATCTCTACTTAGATCCAAAACTTTTGTTTTCTAGAGACTTCTGCAAAACGATTGATGAGACCTTATGGAAAATCGACAATGGTTGATTTGGTATGTTATTCAAAATTGCAGTACATATTGAATTTTGTAGAGACCCTTGAATCCTTAGAGTTTCAACTCAAGAAATTGCGCAGTATGTAAGACTTGGAATTATAAGCCTTGGTAGTAATTTTAACCTTGTGTTGATCAAAGCTTTTGAATATAAATAGGGATTTGTTCCCAATTTATGGAATCTAAATTGATCTCTCAATATTAGGAAATATATCTCTGATGTTCAACTAAAGGAAATGGTAAACCTGGATGGAGACAAGAGTCCTTGTGTAGGTATCTTCAAAGTTAAGGAACGTTGAGTATCGCTTAAGGTTGGGTGTAACTTCATGAACCTTGCATGATTTTAATTCCGCTCGGATTATTCCTTAATTGCGTGCATCGATGATTACTCAGAACTGGTAATGATAATTCTGTTATTATCTCTTGGGTTAATTTAAAAAAAAACTTCCTTTTATATGTAAAATAGATTCAACCTAAATTTGTTATAATCAACGAACTTAGTAATAACCTACTTCTATTTTTGAGTGTAACTATTCTAACCAATTTACCCATTTAAGTTAAATTGAGTTAGACTTAAACCTAGAAAAAATATTTATGTAAGAATAAGTGTGGTTGACTTGAAATAACTATGACTTAACGTGATCAATAACTTAAGCATATATTCTTTTTTATCTCCTTTACTCTAACCAGATCATTTTTGAGTTAGTAAATTTTTCTATAAAACTTAATACGTAATCTAATCCTAAAACTTATGTATTGGTTACATCAGATAAATAGTGTTTGGAATTAGAGTGAGACTTACAAAAATATTATAAATTAAATTACTATTCTCATGTCCTTAATCTACTAATCACGAGTAAGGAAATTTTAGACTAAAGGAACACATGAATTAGATCATAATTTATTTGAATTATTACTTATTACCGTTTGAATGATCTATTAACTTGTTCAAATCTTCTTGGGATTAATTTTGTTGTTTTGAATAAGAGGGTCGTTACAATATTTAACAAAAGTTCATGTGTTGAATTCAATTTAATCTAGACATTGTATATCTTCGTTTTATTCCATATGAGTAGATGATTGAGAATTTCATTTGCTAGAACCACAAATTTCCTTTGATGAATGTACCTTGAATTAGTTGTGCAAGGAATAAGAATAAGGTTAAGAAAATAATAATATCCTTGAACATAGATCATCTACCTAGTGTCATCATTTTACTTGATTAGTCCTACTTGTGATATTGTCATACAGATAATGAGAAACATTGTTAACACTTATAAAAAAATATATGTATAAAGAAATAAATTTTACTTTGATTTATTCGCTTATTTGCAAGTTGTGTGGAAGAGGGAGGTTACATATGGTATCAGAGCGGGTTCAAACCTATGACATTGGATTGTTACACCTTTCACTGTGTTAAATACAATGATTAATGATGTATCACTAATAAATTTTGAAATTTTCCATGTAGGTATCATGGTTAGAGGATGCAGGGGAAGTAGACATTTTGGTGTGGTAGGAAGAGGTGTGCCTCCTCTGGTTGTATCCATTCCAGAGGGATATAACCTTGAGGGAGATGAGTAGGCTACTAAGTAGGAGCATGTTGTTGCAAGATATGTGGTAGGTATGATGAGATCCTTCCATAGGATGTCAGAGGCGTTGATCAACCGCCTGGATCGAGATGATGGAAGAGCATCTGTGCCTAATGAGGATTCATAATGCATTGTAGCAGGTAGTAGAATTATAAACAGAGAACTCGAGAAGGTGAAATTTCTCGAGTTATGGGGTGCCACAGATGACTTAGACACCAAGGCATGGTTGGAGAACATAGCGATGTGATTCACACTTCATGTTTACACCTCCAACATGAAGTTTTGTATGGTGACATTTCAACTGAAAGGGAGTGCTCTACTTTGGTGGAAGACACTCCTACCTCAACTAAACATGGTCGTTGAAGATGTGTCATGTGAATTGTTCGAAGAGGGATTTTGGGAGAGTTCAACTCCTTACGAAAAGGTAGTCGTACGATACTGGAGTATGAAGCTAGGTTCGTGGAGCTACTCATATATGCTCCACATATGAACACAGAGAATTTAAAGGTCAACAAGTTTGTGTTTGGCCTTAACTTCAATATTCATGTGAAGGTGAGGATCCCAATGCCTCAGATGTTGCATGATGCAGTTCAAAAGGCCCTCATAGCTGAGGAAGAGATGAATAGTGGGGGTCAAGGAATGACTCCTTCTAGACCGACTGGACATGAGACACCAGGAGCACAACATCATCAGAAACCAGCTAGACAGACTTATGGGAACTATGATACACCTAGAGGAACTATGTTCTCGACACCGCTATGAAAGACTCCTCAACATAGGACTCCCTACAGAGAAACAAAACAAAAAAAACAACATTTTCCATAGAAACAATAGTAGTTTAGGCATGTTCAACAGAACATACCAGGATCACAGACTGTTAGGCCGACAACTTCTACTTCGGGGACCGAGAGAACTGGAATGAAGAATGGATGTTGGACATGTGGAGAGCTCAAGAAGGTGAAATGTCCCGATTTCTGTGGTGCCATAGATAGCTTAGATGCCAAGGCATGATTGGAGAACATGGATATGTGATTTTCACTTCGTGATTACACCTCCAACATGAAAGTCCACATGGAGGTATTTCAACTGAAAGGGAGTGCTCTACTTTGGTGGAAGACACTCCTACCTCAACTAAACATGGTCGTTGAAAACGTGTCATGGGATTTGTTCGAGGAAGGATTTCGGGAGAGGTACTTTTCGGATGAATTCATTGAGAACCAACTTATGAGTTCAAATCCTTACGACAAGGAAGTCATACGGTACCAAAGTATGAGTTCGGGTTCATGGAGCTACTTAGTTATGCTCCACATCTGAACACAGATAAGTTCAAGGTCAACAAGTTTGTATTTGGCCTTAACTTCAACATTTGTGCGAAGGTGAGGATCCTGATGCCTCATATGTTTCACAATGCAGTTCATAAGGCCCTCATAGCTAAGGAAGAGATGAACATTGGGGGTCAGGGAAAGACTCCTTCTAGACCGATTGGACAGGCGACACCGAGAGTGCAACATCATCAGCCACCAACTATACAGACTTATGGGAACAATGATATGCCTAGAGGACCTATGTTCTTGACACCGTGGTGATAGAATCCTCAACATAGGACTCCCTACAGAGAACCACAACAACAACAACATCAGTTTAGGCCTATTTAGTAGAATAAACCATTATCACAGACTGTTAGGCCAACAACTTCTACTTCAGGGACCAAGATAACTGGACTAAAGAATGGATGTTGGACATGTGGAGAGCCACATTACCAGTGAGATTATCAGATTGAGAAATCTAGAGCGGTCAGATCATCAGGACCCACTACAGTTGGAGATTTGTGTTAGGCCCACATGATACATGCAATGATGAATAATCGCAAGGCCAAGCAGTATTACACCATGCTTGAGACACCAAGTATGATCTCCGATCAAAATTTTAGTAGTTTGATAGATCCAGGAGCTACATAGAGCTTTATTTCTAGTGCAATGCTTAAGAGAATTAAGGTAAATGCAGTCGAGCAGGACGAGTTCAGATACGTAGAAATGGAATAGGGAGCCAAACAAAAGATTGGAGGAAAGGTTATGGGTTGTAACATCAACTTGGATGATTTTGTAACGAAGGAAAACCTATATGTCATGATATTATGATCTTATGACATAGTGATTGGCATGGACTGATTAGAATCACATGATGCGATACTTAACTGCAAGACAAAGCGGTTAAGTTTGATGGATGATTTGGGACAGAGTAGAGTGATTGTAGGAAGAAACCAAGGAGTGTCTTTGAGGTTTATTTCTTTCCTGCAATTACAGAAAATTATGCGCAAGGGATGCAAGTTATATTCTATCCTAGAACTTAACAAAAAGAGTGAGGAGGAAGGATTAGAAAACCTTCCGGTAGTATCAGATTTTGTAGACGTATTTCCGGAGGAACTATCAGGTTTTCCTCCAAAAAGATAATTGGAGTTTACCATAGATTTTAAACCTGGAACATAACCGATTGTGAGAACTCCATACCAAATGTTGACACCTGAATTGCAGGAGTTGAAAATGAAATTGAAGGAGTTGTTGGATTTAGGACTTATACATCCAAGTGTATCATTGTGGGGTGCGTCGGTTATTTTTGTGAGAAAGAAGGATGGATCGTGGAGACTTTGTATTGAATATTGAAAATTGAACAAAGCTATGATCAAGAACTAGTATCCGTTGCCAAGAATATATGATTTATTTGATCATATGAAGGGAGAAACAATGTTTTTGAATATTTACTTGAGATAGGGATATCATCAATTGCGAATTAAGGAAGAAGATATCCATAAGACCACATTTAAGACAAGGTTCAAACACTATGAGTTTACCATTTTACCATTTGGGTTGATGAATTCCTGTGGCATATTTATGAGTTTGATGAATGGGGTATTCTGTGAATACTTTGTTGTGAGTGGGAAATCCCTCTACGGACTAGCACTTAGGGTTAGATTATGCATGCAGATGAGACCAAAGGAATCCTACTTTCTATCGCCGTCCTAGACCTAATCCCCATTTATTTTAAGCAAATACATGGTTATACGAACATACCTTGTTTCGGGCATTCAATGTCGATCCTTCTTCACGCTTGATCGCTTGTTAGCAGCTCTCCTCCCAAGGCTGACCTACATACAAAACAAGCAACAAACTATACATGCATTTTACCTACAGATTAATGGGTTAGAGATTCAAACATATATTCAATAAACTATGAAGAACTCATATAGTGGGATGGGAAAATCATTTCTTTATTAATTTTAATGAATCAACTTACAATGTTGAGACCGGTCACCGCTCCGCGAACCTAATCCTGGGATCCTCTTCAACTGTCCTCCAACTTCTTTGCTCTGTATCTCTTCTTGCACAAGGATGGCTAAAGGGTTGGGACAATGGGAATGTGCAATGGGGTATAGTTTCTTTACTATTATTCTACTCTTCCAAATGGGACCCCTAACCCTTATTTTATAGGCTATAAGAAGCTAGGTATTTGGTCGAACCCTCGGCCATGCATGGCCGAAAGTTTTAGTTAACTCACCCAAAGCTGTGTGTTCTGTCAACAACTTTCCTTTTTTCGTGCTTTTGTAGGTCCACGCGGGTTGTAGTGGGCCAGCTAGCGTGGACACTGTAGATCCACGTGGGCTATAGTGGGTCAGCTAGCATGGACTTTTAAAAATGGAGTTTTTTAGAAGAGTTGTTCAGTAGTGGCTTGGCAAAGAAGGGCTATGAGATGGCCTGATGCCAGGTAAACATGTATTGTGAAAATTAGGGTTATAACATACTTGGACAAGTTTGTTCAAGTATTTATTGATGACATACTAATTTATTCTCGAACGAAAGAAGAGCATGATGAACACTTGAGATTGGTTCTATAGTGTCTAAAAGAAAACAAATTGTACAGGAAGCTATCAAAATGTTCTTTTTACCAATAAAATGTTCATTACTTGGGACATATCATAACTGGAGAAGGTATCGATGTGGATCGAATGAAAGTAGAGGCTATTATAGAATGGCCAAATTCGACGAACATACAGTAAGTATGTAGCTTTATGGGTTTAGAAGGATATTACCAACGATTCGTCGAAGGTTCAAAGATATCAAATCCGATCACAGAATTGCAGAATAAAAACAAGAGATTCGTATAGATAGATAAATGCACATAAGCATTTCAAAATATTAAGGAGTTGTTAACGCGGTACCGATATTGAAGGTCCCTGACATGGAAAATGAATTCTTGGTATGAACGAATGCATCCAAGGAAGGGTTAGGCAGAGTTTTGATGCAAGACAGTCAAGTGATCTCCTACATTTCAAGGAAATTGAGAAGGCATGAAGAGAACTACACAACACATGATTTGAAGTTATTAACAATCGTATATGCCTTACGAGTTTTGAGACATTATTTGATTCGAAAAAAATTTGAATTAAAGATAGATCACTGTGGATTGAAACATATATTTACTCAGAGTGATTTGAACGCGAGACAAAGGAATTGGTTAGAATTACTTAGAGAATACAACTTTGAGATTACTTACATTAAAGGAAGGATAAACAGAGTAACAAATGCATTTATTCGAAGACCACACATATTCTCGGTAATACCTCTTAAGATGAATATTCAAGAAAATATTCTAGCTTTACAGATTGATGATGATTGGTACAAGGAAGTTAAGGATAATACTATACAAGATACTATGATGGTACCAAGGTATGAAGGTTATTCATTTGACAATGACAGATTGTTGAGGTATAATCAAAGAATTTATGTACCTCCAAACGACGAATTAAGAAGTTTGATTTTAAGCGAGGCTCATCAAGCAGTATAAATGGCTCATTCGAGAGTCACGAAGATGAAGGAATACCTTAAGCCTTTATTCTTCTAGAAGTGAATGAAAGTGGACATAGTTAGTTACGTGGAGAGATGTCTATAATGTCAGCAAGTGAATGTTGAACATAGACATCCAACATGATTGTTACAGCCACACACTGTTTCTGAATAGAAATGGGAGGTCATTTCGATGGATTTTATTGTTGGATTTCCACTGACGGCAAGAAGACACAATTTGATTTTTGTGGTCGTTGACACTCTAACGAAGAGTGCACACTTTATTCCAGTGCACACTACGTATCAGGGACCAGATATAGCTAGAGTTTTTGTTAGCAAGATTGTGAGACTACATGGTGTACAAAGGAAGATCATATCTGACCAAGGATCGATGTTTACTAGAAAATTTTGGACTAGTTTCCAAGAGGCCTTGGGAACACAATTGAATTTTAGCACAACAAATCAACCCGAGATAGATGGGTAAACTAAAAAGGATGAATCATATTTTAGAGGATATGATGCATATGTACATGATGGATCAAAATAAGTGTTGGTAAGACTTATTGACATTAATAGAGTTTGCATACAACAATAGTTACCAGAGTACGATTAAGATGACAAGGTTTGAGTTTCTTTATGGATGATCGTGTCAGACGCCCCTGAGTTGGGACATACTAGAGGATAGGATTCTGGTAGGACTAGAAGTAATCCAAGAAATGGAAGCAAAATATGCAATCGATAAGACAAAGTATTAAAGAAACACAAGATTGATAGAAAAGTTATGCCGATGTGCATCGAATTGACTGAAATTATGAGGTTGGCAACATAGTTTTCTTGCGGGTAGAACCACATAAGAGTTCGATCAAGTTTGGAAAGGGTGCTAAAATCTATCCTAGGTTTGTGGGACCTTTCGAAGTTGTGGAAAAGAAAGGACATGTGGCTTACTGACTGTCCTTTCCTGATTCTTTGAGGTGTATGCATGATGTTTTTTANCATAAGAGTTCGATCAAGTTTGGAAAGGGTGCTAAAATCTATCCTAGGTTTGTGGGACCTTTCGAAGTTGTGGAAAAGAAAGGACATGTGGCTTACTGACTGTCCTTTCCTGATTCTTTGAGGTGTATGCATGATGTTTTTTACATATCTGTTTTACGACATTATGTTTTAAATCCATCACATGTTATTGACATGAGTTCTTTGCAGGTGTCAGACAAGGGTTCTCTCATGGAAGATCCAATCCACAGTCTGGACCATCATACTTGACAACTACTACATCGAATAGTCGATTAGGTCAAGGTCCAATGGGACAATTATAGTCCACACTCGGCTACATGGGAAGACAAATATGAGATGCGTCAATAGTTTCCTTATTTGTGATAGACTAGATATGTAGATCTATGTCAGATACATTTATTTTCTTTCATTTATAGACTATACAAACTTCAGGATGAAGTTTAAAACAAGAGGGGGTGTATGCAACATCCCTTTCTACTGATCACACTTTTATTGACTTATTCTTTGAGGACACTTGCATGCAAGTGATCCGGATATGCTACATTATGATTTTCGTCTCGATTATGAGTTATATATGATTATGTATTGTGATTTATTGTTACTTTCATATGTATGTGTATTGACATATATTATTGACGAGTTCTCCTGAGTGTGAAGGACACATGGAAAGTTATGGATGTTGATGGCATCAATAGACTTCCTTGGACTCCAGATTGAGTCAGAGAGTGGATTGTATTTTGTTTGAGTATTTCATTTATGCACATGTGATATATGATTGATTATAGTATGATTTATGTATATGGATTATTGACAGTACTCTTGTCAGTGGATTTAGGCTTGGAAATGATTACTAATCTGAATCACATAAGGAGTAAAGGGGTCATGCACAAAAACCAGACATTTGAGTGAGAGGTGTGGCAGCGTCCCTGTCACAACCTACTAGCACTCCCGTCGTGACCTGAACCATAGGTTAACGATTACCTAGTTCGAGAGGTCCACAATATCATGAGGGCAAATTGAGACAATCACTCACAAATAATTCTAAGGGTTGCACAATAAGGTGGAAACCTTTTTCCTTAGAATCCCTTAGCCTCTCGCAAGGTCTACCGAATGGAGTGTTGACTCCAAGGGTTGAACAACTTCCAAAACTAGTCAAAGGCGAGTGGCACCCTTGGAGCATGACGGTGCGTCTTGAAGGGCATGTTGCGTGATTAAAATGTGAGTCAATAAATATATATGGCCTAGGAAATTAATAAAATCCTTAGACCTTGATAGGATAGAGTATTAATTAATCAATAAATTATAAACTTAGAAGCCTAACCAGAGTCTAAGCCTAAATCTAGACCAATTCTAAGTCTAAATTTAAATAAAGGACTGAATAAAATAAGAAATAAGTTAAAAGGTTTGAGATAAAATCAAATTGTAGGAAAAGAGGGAATACAAATTTAAAGGATTGGGAAAATTTCACATGTGTGCTTGAAAATAATAAAAGGGATTTTTAAAATAGAAAGAAATAAAACACAAGAGAATAGGTGTACACATCAAATAACATCTTGAGTCAAACTACCACTAAGTCTAACTAAAAGAAGACTCTTAATTCCAAGGGAAGCACACCATTTACTATTTTGAAAGTATTGAAATTAAAATCCCTTTAATGTTTTGAGGCATGGGCCATCATATGAGATCACAGGAGATTGTAATTGCCTTAATGTCTAATGGATTACACATATTTCGAGCATCGACTCATATCTGTATTGTAAATTCTCATTTAATTGTAATAAGCCTTAGTGGCAGAATGATTTGATTATGATGTGAAAGCACTAGCGTAGTCGGAAGGAAGGCTTGAGAATCCCCTCCATGTATACATATATGTAATCTATATCCAAATGAGGTTGTTGAAGATTTGTTGAAGAATATTGTAATTTGTTGCTAGAGTTTATTGTTATCTTGTTGAAGAAAAGAAGAAGTGGAGAGTTGTAAGAACCTATGTAAATGTTTCTGAATGAATATAATAGAGGATTGTTGCTTTTAGATCTCTGCATATGCTTACTTGTGAGTAACTGGGTAATGTTGTGTTATTTTCTTTCTGTGTTTTATATGCCTATGTGTGGATTTCATGATTGAATGAATGAACCTGTAATGTTCTATAAGTTTCAATTGTTTCTCTTCTGAAACAATGGCGCAAGGAGTTCACAGTGTCCACGCAAGGAGTGCGAAGGCATAGTCATTTTCAGACTCATTTTCTCTGGAGAGATAACGTGAATTGTGCAGAGTGAGTGCAAGGAGTGCACATATACTCAGCGGAGTATAAAAGCTCAAGGATATCCGTGCAAGGTGTGAAAAGGGCCAACACTTAGTCAAGTGTTGAAAGAAACTCAAGGAAGACGAGCACAAGGAGTGTGTGGGAGGATCTTCTAAAAACATTCAAGTTTCAAATTTCATTGAAGTGCAAGGTGTGCGTCGGAAGTTTGAATCACTTCAAGTGATAAAGATCAAGAGGGATAGTGAAAATAACCCTTTGGAGGAAGGACCCTTTCATTTTCAAGTTCAAGTGGACAAGATCCAATCAAAGAGGAGGAATTAAATATTTTCTATCCATCATATATGGGAAAGTCGTGTGGGTGTTAACCTAGGAATCCCTTTGGACTTCACAAATTCGACGATTTTCGTGTGTTATGTGCAAAGGAGACAATTTTCTTGAAGTCCCAGGATCTGGAGTGAATATGGACCATCCATTTGTGAGGACACGTGTCCGCAAATCCAGTGTTGTTCGGAAGTCCAATGATCTGGTGATTTGGAAGTGTTGCAGTAAAAGTGTGCGAAACTCCTGAAGTTCCAAAGCATGGAACAAATCCTAGTTATTGGCGCAAAGAGACACGTGTCAATAGATCTCAGAATCTAGAGATCTGGCACTCCAGAGTAAATTGAGTGTAAGTTTGCTTGGGTTGAGAACTCTCGAAGCCCCGAAGGACAGAGCATATCTCGATCATCCATTTATGCGGACAGGTGGATCGTTGATCACAACCCTTTGCAACTTCTCCAGTTTGAAACTCTAGAAGATTTAAGGTGTTGTGTTGTGAAATTCTTCGAATCCCAGAGCATGAATCTAAGATCAACCATTGATCTGAGGTGAGCGTCAATCATCTGATCTGGGAGTTCGGAGTTCATGAGTTCGAGGGTATCTCATTTTGGAGTGGGTAAAACTCTCGAAGCCCAGAGGCCTGAAATATCTGTGAACCATAGATTTCAACGTATGTTAAGAGTTGTTGATCTCCACCATAGTTTGACTATTCACAAATTCAACATTCGGGAAGACTATTGTGTATTATAGTCATAACTCTCGAAGCTCGGAGCTCTGAAGTGGCAAAGTCCCTACTGCTCAAGCGATTTAGGCCACGAGTTTGGCTTGAGGTCATGAGGATTTCTCCGTTGAATGGATAAAACCCTCGTGAACTTGAATTTATGCACAGGGAAAGGGAAGAATTCCCATGACACATGTTTTTGAGGGTTCAAAGGGAATCCAAGAGCTAATTCATCTCCCTACTATAAAAGATCCTAGAATGGGAGGTCGTGCGAGCCCTAGGAGGTGGTGGGGGGTTTGCATCAAGTGGTATCAGAGCCCAAATTAATATCTATGTGAAATAAAATTTAGAACCATGCTACCAACAAGACATAGAGATAGACTAGTGGTCGATGCAGCCATGGAAGAGGAGATCCAACAACTTTGTGCAAGGTTGGATTCCATGGAGACAACACAGATAAGAGCACCTGATGTTGGTGACGTTAGTGAATCTGAAAATGAATATGTTGAAGTAGAAGAAGTTGTGGGAGAACAAGAAACAAAGGAGCAACTACTGAGAGTTGTTGTCAAACTGGGAACCAGAGAAAAAATAGAGGTCCCAATGTATGAAGGTAATTTAAATGTAGAAGAATTTCTTGACTGGGTAAGTGACTTAGATAAGTACTTCGATTATGATGATATTGATGATGAGAAGAAGGTGAAACACACAATAACCAGGTTGAAAGGACATGCAACCTTATGGTGGGACGAATTGCAAGCTAACATAATATACAAAGGTAAGTCTAAAATCAAGAATTGGGATAAGATGGTAACTAAATTGAAGGATAATTTCATACCCAAGGATTATCAGATAAATATATTCAAAAAGCTACATAATCTGAGACAAAAAGGTTTGTCAGTGAAAGAGTACACCAAAGAGTTTTACAAGTTGAACATAAGAGCAGGACATAGAGAGAATGATGGAGAAAAGGTTGGTAGGTACATTAATGGATTGAGATATGAGATCCAATATGATATTAGCATGATGACAATGAGAACTGTGGAATATACTTATTAGGTAGCCCTGAAGGTAGAGGAAAAGTTGGCACAGAAGAAAAGTCAACGAAACAGAGGAACTAGTCCTAATAGAGGCAGAGGAGGAGAAGTGAAGTGTTATGCCTGTGGAAAAATAAGGCACATGTCTTGGGAATGTCTTGAGAAGAATAATACATGAGGTAGAGAAGATCACATTTTTGAGGTGTAGAAGAAGAACGTGGAGATATAGATTAAGGCAAAAGAAACGAAAGAAGGAAGATCACTCACAATGAGGAAAGTTCTCGTGAAACATGAGAAAGAGGTAAGAGAACTAGTCCAGAGGAATGATTTGTTCATAACTTCTTGAAAGACAAGAGATAGGGTATGCAAGGTGATCATAGACAGTGGGAGAACTGATAACTTGGTATCCATGAAGATGGTGGAAAAGATAAAGCTGGAGACAATTGCACATCCGAATCCGTACAAGGTGTCGTGGTTGCAAAAAGGACATCAAGTCATGGTAAGTCGACAATGTAAAGTTGAATTTAAGATAAGTGGTTATTGAGATGAAGTTCTATGTGATGTTATACCCATGGATGTTTTTCACGTTATGTTGGAAAGATCATGGCAATATGACAAGAATGTCATACATAATGGGAGAAAGAACACTTATACCCTTGAGAAAAATGGGTGTAAGCATATGTTGTTTCCAATAGAAGATAAAGGAGTCAAAGAGGAAGCTAGTCCTAGTATACTTCTCATGAGTGGGAAGGAACTCTTGAAATAAGTCAAGAAGGAACATGAAATGTAGTTTGTTGTTGTAGGTAAGATGAGATTCATTCTCACAAGAACTTATATGAATGATTTTCCTGTATAAATTTAGGAGTTATTGGATGAGTTTGATGATATTGTGGTCGATGAATTACCTCACTCTTTACTTCCCATCATGAGTATTAGTCACCATATAGACCTTATTCCAGGAGCAAGTTTACCAAATAAAGAAACATACAGATTGACCCCTCAAGATAATGAAGAGGTCAAGAATCAAGTCCAAGAGTTTTT
>SNQJ01S0003672.1:17378-39518 GCA_010110895.2 Picea sitchensis | reverse complement strand
ATTGAGAAGGAGCAGGTTGTTGTGGGAGATGTGGTAGGTATGATGCGATCCTTCCATAGGATGTCAGAGGTGTTGATCAAACGCTTGGATCTAGATGAGGGCAGAGCGTCTGTGCCCAATGAGGGTTCATAATGCACTGCAACAGGTAGTAGTATTATAAATAGAGAACTCAAGAAGGTGAAATTTCTCGAGTTCTAGGGTGCCACAGATGACTTAGCCGCCAAGGCATGGTTGGAGAACATGGAGATGTGATTCACACTTCATGATTACACCTCCAACATGAAAGTTCACATGGAAATATTTCAACTAAAAGGGAGTGCTCTACTTTGGTGGAAGACACTCCTACCTCAACTAAACATGGTCGTTGAAGACGTGTCATCGGAATTGTTCGAGGAAGGATTCCGAGAGAGGTACTTGTCGGATGAATTCATTGAGTGCCAGCTTAATGAGTTCAAATCCTTACGGCAAGGTAGTCGTATGGTACTAGAGTATGAGGCTAGGTTCATGGAGCTACTAAGATATGTTCCACATATGAACACAGAGAAGTTAAAGTTCAACAAGTTTGTGTTCGGCCTTAACTTCAACATTCGTGTGAAGGTGAGGATACTGATGCCTAAGATGTTGCACGATGCAGTTCAGAAGGCCCTCATGGCTGAGGAAGAAGTGAATAGTGGGGGTCAAGAAAGGATTCCTTCTAGACCTACTAGACAGGCGACACCGGGAGCGTAACATCATCAGACACCAGCTAGACAAAATTCTGGGAACAACGATATGCCCAGAGGACTTATGTTCTTGACACCGCGATGACAGACTCCTCAACATAGGACTCCCTATAGAGAAACACAACAACAACAACAACAATAGCAGTTTAGGCATGTTCAACAGAACATACTAGGATCAAAGACTGTTAGGCCGACAACTTCTATTTCGGGGACTAGGAGAACTGGATTGAATAATGGATGTTGGACATGTCAAGAGATCAAGAAGGTGAAACTTACCGAGTTCTGGGGTTCCATGGATGGCTTAGCCACTGAGGCATGATTGAAGAAAATGGCGATGTGCTTTGCACTTCGTGATTACACCTCAAACATGAAAGTTCGCATGGAGGTATTTCAACTGAAATGGAGTGCTCTACTTTGGTGGAAGACACTCCTACCTTAATTAAACATGGTCGTTGAAGATGTGTCAGGGAAAATGTTCGAGGAAGGATTTCGGGAGAGGTACTTGTCATATGAATTCATTGAGAGCCAACTTAATGAGTTCAAATACTTACGACAAGGTAGTCATACGGTACCAGAGTATGAGGACAGGTTCATGGAGTTACTTAGATATGCTCCACATCTGAACACAAAGAAGTTAAAGGTCAACAAGTTTTTTTCAGCCTTAACTTCGACATTCATGTGAAGGTGAGGATCCTAATGCCTCAGACATTGCACGATGCAGTTTGGAAGGACCTCATAGCTAAGGAAGATATGAACAGTGGGGGTCAGGGCAGGTATCCTTTTAGACCGACTGGATAGGTGACACCGAGAGCGCAATATCATCAGGCACCAACTAGAAAAACTTATGGGCACGGTGATACGCTTAGAGGACCTATGTTCTCGACCCTGCGATGATATACTCCTCAACATAAGACTCCCTATAGATCACCACAACAACAACAAAAGAAGTTTAGGACTGTTCAATAGAATAGACCAGTATCATAGACTGTTAGGCCATCAACTTCTACTTCGGGGACCAGGAGCACTGGACCGAAGAATGGATGTTGAACATGTGGAGAGCCACATTACCAGCGAGACTATCTGATTGAGAAATCCATAGCGGTGGATCATTAGGACCCACTACAGTTGGAGATTTGGGATAGGACCACAAGATACATGCAATGGTGAATAATCGCAAGGACAAACAACATTCCACCATGCTTGAGATGTCAGGTATGATTTCCAATCAAACTTTTAGTATTTTGATAGATCCAAGAGCTACAAAGAGATTTATTTCTAGTGCAACACTTAAGAGAATTAAGGTAAAGGTAGTTGAGCAAGACAAGTTCAGATACATAGAAATGGCATAGGGAGCCAAACAAAAGATTGGAGGAAAGGTTATGGGATGTAGAATTAACTTGGGTGATTTTGTAAAGAAGGAAAACCTATATGTCATGATATTATGATCTTATGACATAGTGATTGGCATGGACTGGTTAGAATCACATGATGTGATACTTAAATGCAAGACAAAGTGGTTAAGTTTGATGGATGATTTGGGATAGAGTCGAGTGATTGTAGGAAGAAACCAAGGAGTGTCTTTGAGGTTTATTTATTCCTTACAATTACATAAAAGTATGTGCAAGGGATGAAAGTTATATTCCATCCTAGTAATTAACAAAAAGAGCCAGGTGGAAGGATTAGAAAACCTTCCGGTAATATCTGATTTTGCAGATGTATTTACGAAGGAACTACCGGGTTTGTCTGCCAAAAAGAGAGTTGGATTTTACCATAGATTTGAAACCTGGAACATAACCGATTGCGATAACTCCATACCGGATGCCGAAACTGGAATTGCAGGAGTTGAAAATGCAATTGAAAGAGTTGTTGGATTTAGGACTTATACATCCAAGTGTATCGTTGTGGGGTGCGCCGATTATTTTTGTGAGAAAGAAGGATGGATCATGGATAATTTCTATTGACTATCGACAATTGAACAAAGCTATGATCAAGAACCAATATCTGTTGCCAAGAATATATGATTTATTTGATCAGATGAAGGGAGCAACGATGTTTTCAAATATTTACTTGAGATTGGGATATCATTAGTTGTGAATCAATGAAGAAGATATCCATAAGACCACATTTAAGATGAGGTTTGGACACTATGCGTTTAATTTTTTACCATTTGGGTTGATGAATGCCCGGGGCATATTTATGAGTTTGATGAATGGGGTATTCCGTGAATACTTGGACAAGTTTGTTCAAGTATTTATTGATGACATACTAATTTATTCTTGAATGAAAGAAGAGCATGATGAACACTTGATATTGGTTCTACAGTGTCTAAGAAATACGAGAAGTTATCGAAATGTTATTTTTACCAATAAAATATTCATTACTTGGACATATCATAACTGGAGAAGGTATCGCTGTGGATCCAATGAAAGTAGAGGCTATTATGGAATGGTCAGCTCTGACAAACGTACCAAAAGTATGTAGCTTTATGGGTTTAGTAGGATATTATCGACGATTTGTCGAAGGTTTTTCGAAGATACCAAATCCGATCACGGAATTGCAGAAGAAAAACAAGAAATTTGTATAGATAGATAAATGCGCGGAAGAATTTCAAAAGCTTAAGGAGTTTTTAACAATGGTGCCGATATTGAAGGCCCCTGACATGGACAAGGAACTCTTGGTATTCACGGACACATCCATGGAAGGTTTAGGCGATGTTTTGATGCAAGACAGTCAAGTGATCGCCTACATTTCAAGGAAATTGATAAGGCATGAAGAGAACTACACAACACATGATTTGGATTTATTAGCAATCGTATATGCCTTACGAGTTTGGAGACATTATTTGATTGGATGAAAATTTGAATTAAATATATATCATTGTGGATTGAAACATATATTTACTAAGAGCGACAAAGGTGTTGGTCAAAATTACTTAGCGAATATGAATTTGAGATTACTTACATTAAAGGAATGACAAACAGAGTAGCAGATGCATTGAGTTGGAGACCACACATATTCTCGGTAATACCTCTTAAGATGAATCTTCGAGAAAAGATTCTAGCTTTACAGATTGACGATGATTGGTACAAGGAAGTTAAGCATAATACTGGACAAGATACCATGATGGTACCAAGGTATGAAGGTTATTCATTTGACAATGACAGATTGTTGAGGTATAAAAAAATAATTTATGTACTGCCAAACGACGAATTAAGAAGTTTGATTTTAAGTGAGGCTCATCGAGCAATATAAATGGCCCATCTGAGTGTCACAAAGATGAAGGTATACCTTAAGACTTTATTCTTCTAGAAATGAATGAAAGTAGACATAGTTAGTTACGTGGAGAGATATCTAGAATGTTAGCAAGCGAAGGCCGAACAGAGACATCCAACATGATTGTTACAACCACATGCTATTCTTGAATCGAAATGGGAGGTCATTTTGATGGATTTTATTGTTGGATTGCCACAGACGGAAATGAGACACAATTTGATTTTTGTGGTTGTTGAAACTCTGACGAAGAGTGCACACTTTATTCCAGTGCGTACTACGTATCAGGCACTAGATATAGCTAGAGTTTTTGTTAGCAAGATTGTGAGACTACATGGTGTACAAAGGAAGATCATATCCAAATGAGGATCGATGTTTACTTGACAATTTTGGACTAGTTTCCAAGAGGCCTTGGGAACATAATATAATTCTAGCACAACATATCACCCTGAGACAAATGGATAAACTGAAAGGATGAATTATATTTTAGAGGATATGTTGTGTATGTACGTGATGGATCAAAAAAAGTGTTGGGAAGACTTCTTTCCATTAATAGAGTTTGTAGACAACAATAGTTGCCAAAGTACGATTAATATGACATCGTTTGAGTTTCTTTATGGGCGACCATGTTAGACGCCCCTGAGTCTGGACATACTAGAGGATAGGATTCTGGTAGGACCAGAAGTAATCAAAGAAATGGAAGAACATATGAAATAGATAAGACAAAGGATTAAATAAACACAAGATTGACATAAAATTTATGCCGATGCGCATTGCATTGACCGCAATTATGAGGTTGGCGACAGAGTTTTCTTGCAGGTAAAACTACATAAGAGTTCGATCAAGTTTGGTAAGGGTGATAAAATATCTCCTAGGTTTGTGGGACCTTTTGAAGTTGTGGAAAAGAAAGGACCATGTGGCTTACCGATTATCCTTGTCTGATTCTTTGAGGTGTATGCACAATGTTTTTCACATATCTGTTTTACGACATTAGGTTTCGGATCCATCACATGTTACTGAAATAATTTCTTTGCAGGTGTCAGACAAGGGTGCTCTCATGGTGGAGCCAATCCACATTCTATACCATCGTACTCGACAACTACGATGTCAAATAGTCGATTAGGTCAGGTTCCAGTGGGACAATTATAGTCCACACTCAGCTACATGGGAAGACACATATGAGATGCATCAATAGTTTCCTTATTTGTTTGATAAACTAGATATGTAGATTTATTTCAGATACATTTATTTACTTACATTTATAGACTATACAAACTTCGGGATGAAGTTTAAAACAAGATGGGGTGTATGTAACATCTCGTTCTACTGATCACACTTTTATTGACTTATTCTTTGAGGACACTTGGATGCAAGTGATATGGATATGCTACATTATGATTTTTGTCTTGATTATGAGTTATATATGATGATGTATTGTGATTTATTGTTACTTTCAGATGTATGTGTATTGGCATATATTATTGACGAGTTCTCCTGAGTGTGAAGGACACATGACATGTTATGGATGTTGATGGCATCAATGAACTTCCTTGGACTTTAGATTGATTCAGGGAGTGGATTGTATTTTGTTTGAGTATTTCATTTACACACATGTGATATATGATTGATTACAATATGATTTATGTATATGGATTATTTACAATACTCTTGTTGACAAATTCAGTCTTGGTGACGCTTGTTAATCCGAATCACATAAGGAGTAAAGGAGTCATGCACAAAAACTAGACATTTGAGGGAGAGGTGTGACAACGTCCCTATCACAACCTACTAGCACTCCCGTCGTGACCTGCACTGTAGGTTAATGATTACCTAGTTAGAGAGTTCCACGATGTGGCAAGGGCAGACTGAGACAATCACCCATGAAGAATTCTAAGGGGCACACAATAATGTGGAAACCTTATTCCTTAGAATCCCTTAGTCTCTCGCAAGGTCGACCGAATGGAGTGTTGACTCCAAGGGTCAGACAACTTCCAAAGCAGTCAAAGGAGAGTGGCACCCTTGGAGCACAACGATGCGTCTTGAAGGGCATGTCCCGTAATTAAAATGTGAGTCAATAAATCTAGATGGCCTAGGAAATTAATGAAATTCTTAGACCTTGATAGGATAGAGTATTAATTAATCAATAAATTATAAACTTAGAAGCCTAACCAGATTCTAAGCCTAAATATAGACTAAGTCTAAGTTTAAATTTAAATAAAGGACTAAATAAAATAAGAAATAATTTAAAAGATTTGAGATAAAATCAAATTCTAGGAAAAGAGGGAATACAAATTTAAAGGATTGGAAAAATTTCACATGTGTGCTTGAAAATAATAAAAGGTATTTTTAAAATAGAAAGAAATAAAACATGAGAGAATAGGTGTATGTAAATGTGTTTAACCTNAAATCAAATTCTAGGAAAAGAGGGAATACAAATTTAAAGGATTGGAAAAATTTCACATGTGTGCTTGAAAATAATAAAAGGTATTTTTAAAATAGAAAGAAATAAAACATGAGAGAATAGGTGTATGTAAATGTGTTTAACCTGCACATAACAGATCTGGCTAAACAATAATACACACATTTGTAGAGAGAATTGGAGAAAGGAGAAGAAGGAGAGAAAGAATGAAAGAATTTTCATTAACTGAAAAATGAATAGTTTACACATGATATACTCTATATAGCTCAATGAGTGCGCACTGGAGGTGAACCAATGCGCCATAGTGGTGGTATAGAGTAATATGGACATAGACCAATAGTCATGGGAGTGAAATGCCACCTAGTCTAGTGTTGTCCCTTGACCGTTTTTGGGATTGCGACAACTTGCCAAAGGTGGAGCGCAACACGAAGCAGAAATTAGGGAAACTAGACCTATTTTTGGGTCCCTTTAGGGTTTTGGGTTGATGTAATGGGAAAGGGATGTTGGCCCGTGGGTTTACCCATGCTTAGGCCCATTTTGTAATATATAAATAGATACGTAGTCAATGTAAATAGAGGAGGGTAGTACATGTATGTGATGTATAGCTAAAGGCTTAGTGCTAGTAACTAGATCTGTGTGATCGGATGAATATTGCAAGTGATCTGTGCATGATTGTAAGGAGATTGAAAAGCTAAGTGCAAGTTGTTGTAGTTTTGGGCTGAAGTGCAAGGAAGAAGGATATAGTGAGTTGCACAGATCTTCTGTCCTGTGCAAAGTAAGGGTCATTGAAGCTTTGTGTTGTATCTGCTTGACAAAGATAATATAAAGAAGAAGACTTTGTGGACATAGCCCCAGGGTGGGGGTGAACCACGGTAACTTTGTGTATTGTTCTTTGACCTAATGTGTTTATCTCCTTCTTGGCTAAGTGCTTGATGTGATTAAATAGATTTAGTTATGCTTTGTGCTTAAGAGATAGGAATGAATGTTAGATCTGATATATAAGATGCTTAGTGTCTGATATGGTGAACCCAATCTATCTTGCTGTATCTAAGTGCTAAGTCTTCTCGAATCTAAGTATATACTGCGATGCTCTGTGCTATCTACAAAGTGTTGTAAGGGTTGAATATTGATGGATAAACCATGCTAGATAATTGCTAAGTGCTATAATCACAGATCTGTGTCCCAGCTAAGGTTGCAGACATCTGAGTCTTGCAACCACCCCTGCCTCTACCTCGGGTGAGACTTCATCTTATTCGCAGGTGTTGCCGAAAGGGCCGGTAGTTAGGTTTTTGTTGTTGCGCTCTTGAGCATTGAACCCTGGGTCTGCCCCTGTGCCAATAAATGGTTCCTTTGTCAGGACCTGAAATTGTGATTGCTGGGAACTAAAGAAGAAAAATATTTGTGTGAAATAAGCTTTGTGTGTAGATCTATTTCCCTAGTGTGCAGTATTCTACTTTACCGTGAAGCTTTGTGCTGAGAAAGAAAGGTCAGATCTAAAGGAAAGAGGTCAGATCTGCAAGAAAAGAGGTTGATACTGAAGAAAAGAAGTGAGATCTGAACACTTTGTGCCCTAAGAAAGAAATTTCTACAGAAAAGAGGTAAGATTTGTAAGCTCTAGCCTCTAGTAAAGGTAAGAATAAGTTCAAGTTTTAGATTTGAAAGCTTTGTGCCGCGTGGAAGCAAATAAGTGAATTTTTTTACTTCTAGCGTATGGATTTAGGTATGCTTGATTGTCTCAACTTAAAAACTAGAGCATTGTTAGATAAAAGAAAGTTTGATATGAATAGAAATAGTGAAAGAAATGTTATACCTATGCATAGAAGAAGTTTTTGGACTAACCAATGGATGCAGGACCCTAGAAAGAAACTTTTGCAGGCTAGCCCTTATGATCCTAGCACACAGTACAAAGAGAGTTGGGGATCATTGAAGAGAAAGAGAGGATTAACTCTTTGTTATAGTTGCAGAAAACCAGGACATCTAGCTAAGGAGTTCCTTGGTGGAAGAATGAGTTGTCTCTGTTGCAAGGCTTTGGACCATGAAGTATTGGATTGTCCTAGAATGATTTCCAGGATTGAAAAAATGAATCTATGCGAAGAAAACCTTAAGGCAGATCCAAAAATAGCAGAAACCCAGAAATAATCAGAGAAGATGTTACTACAGATGAAAGAAACCTCGAGTGATCACCGACATATCAGACTATCATAGATCTTCAAGGAAAAAGAATGCATCGAAGTAAGAATATAAGACTTCGACATTGACTGTGTTCTGGATGAGGAAAGACAGGTGAATGTCATCATAGAAAGAACTTGGGAAGTTATAGGGAGACCTGCTATGACTCCATCCCTAAGTGGAATAGGGTTATTCAGAGGAAAAATGGTAAACCTATGTGGAAGGCTCACTCAGATATCTATGAATGTCAATGGAATTCTGACAGAGGAAGATTTTGAAATCATTAAATTTATTGAGGACCACGCCCCATTTCCAGATTTGTTAGGCAAGATCTAGATTGAAAAAGACCAAATCCATAGAACAAAAGAAAAGGACACTTTAGAACAGAAGAAGCAAGAACTCATGGAATTTATGTCTAGAAGGATCTCCTACTTGATGAAAGAACAAGAGGACAAACGTAAGCCATTGAACACCAAGGACTTGGGTATCGAAGTTATAAGAGCATTAGAGGAACCACATAAGAACGAAATACCTAATCCATATGATGAAGGAGTATTACCTTTGGATCTGAAGAAAGAACCTAAGAAACGCGAAGTGACTATCTCAAGAGAAGATAAGAATCAAAATGGAAAAAGAACCACTGAGACGAAGCTCACGAGAAAGAAAGCTAGAAAGTTAAGTAAGAAGAAGGCGAAGATGGAAAAAATACAGAAGAGCCCAGATGGAACTTCACAAAAAGAGAAATTGCAGAGCTTCTCTGAGATATCCTAACAACGACATGGGTCACTTCGCCATGGTGAAGCGATATAGCCATTGGAATCCAATATGTCTATTCGACTGCCGCTCCGAATGGGTCAAAAAGAAATTATGGGTTACCACTAGACTGTTGGACAACACCATAATGGATAGCACAGAGTTAATGAAGGCCCCATGTCCATTGCAAGCATACTGTTGCTGAGATTTCCTATTTAGCTCATCGTGCCATGCTCGAAGAACACTTTTGCCAATTAAGAAGTTGAAGCTCGCAGAATTAGCAAGTGTCTACAGTGATCGTCACACCATTGTTATTTATCCCAGCACAATGCTTAAGACCAGTGTGACCCTGATTATTTTCCTTGAGCGTCTATGTCCGACGAGCTCAACGCAGCTGAAGAATTTGTAAGAGAGGTACTCGCTAGCCTCAGAACCAAACGAGTTATGTCAGAAAGAGGGTTTTCTATGGGTTTATAGGCATCATCGATGAGAGGAACACAAGCCTCCCCGTCGACTGCTCGAGCAGGAACATCTCGAGCCGACGCAGAAAGAAGAACTAAGCATAAAGACGACATAACCAATGAAAAGTTAGTACTGTCCATCCTACCATCTTACATACCCCCTTTGAGAGGTGTGATTAACTGGGACAACATCTCTCGAGAGTTTGAATACACCCTAGTCACTGCTTATCTACCAAAAGGAGTATGCACCTACCGCATAGATCAAGACAAGGTTGTGGCGTTGAATTTTTGCGACTTCAACCTGGGAGATCGTAAAGCTTACAAAATGATTTCCCCGTACAAGTTCTTAACCAGAACCAAGGGAAAGAATTCCAAGATCGTCCCTCAGCAATGGACGATGAACCTCGAGCAGTCTACATTTCTCAGCATCATGAAAATACTGCACTTCGGCATACACCAAGAGGTGAATGCTTGTGTAAAACTACTGCTAGTAAGTTACCATGGAGGATACCTGTGGGTAAACCACCACATAACTGTTGACCCGACGTTGATCAATAAGATCACCGGGCTTAGTATGCAGGGCCCTGATACCCAGGATTACTACCCTGGAAAGACCGCGGACCATGCTTTTTCATAGAATATTAAAGAAGCTTATGGAAATGTCGAGAAGGGCATGTGAGGCTACAAGGTAGACTCTATCGAGAGTGGCGCAGTGCGCCTTGCATGCCAACTGATAGCAGGGAAATTGGTATGTAAAAACATACCAACTCAAGTATTAGGCTTCGTAGTTTACCTCGTAGGAAAATGCACAGAGGGAATACAGATGAACTGGGCGAAGTACCTGGTCAACCAGCTAGAGATTGATTGCAGAGAAGCTCAGTATCAGGGGCATGAATTCCATTTTAGCTGGCTGCTAATACTGATCGCTTTTGTTGCATGGGAACTACCGGAATGTGAAACCTTCCCGGACCTCGACCCTTTTGAGCCCTTAGCCACGAAGTTCAATACTTTATGGTACTCGAACGATATGAACAAACAGTGGCAATCAAATGCCATTTTTCATACATACAATAGCCAACTGAAAGCAACCATAGGGGGTGAACCTCGCATAACCCCAAACACCTTACAAAGGTTCCGACCTCTGATAAAGTTCAGGATAGATTGCCACTTTATATACCTAACTCCACGCACTGATGAACACCAGGAACAACTTCAGTCCTATTATAAGCTGATAGAAGAAGACCTGGAATAAATCACCAAGGAATGGTCAACGGACCAATGCGCTATAGTGGTGGTCTAGAGTGATATGGACACATACCAACAGTTATGGGAGTCAAATGCCACCTAGTCTAGTGTTGGCCCTTGACCAAGTTTTGAAGAATACTTGGTCATACTTGACCGTTTTTGGGACTGCAACAACTTGCCAAAGGTGGAGCGCAACACGAAGCGGGAATTAGGGAAACTAGACCTATTTTTGGGTCCCTTTAGGGTTTTGGGTTGATGTAATGGGAAAGGGATGTTGGGCCGTGGGTTTACCCACACTTAGGCCCATTTTGTAATCTATAAATAGATACTTAGGAAATGTAAGTAGAGGAGGATAGTACATCTATGTGATGTATAGCTAAAGGCTTAGTGCTGGTAACTGGATCTGTGTGATCAGATGTATATTTCCAGTGCTCTGTGGATGATTGTAAGGAGATTGAAAAGCTAAGTGCAAGTTGTTGTAGTTTTGGGATGAAGTACAAGGAATAAGGATCTAGTGAGTTGTGTAGATCTTTTGTCCTGTGCGAAGTAAGGGTCATTGAAGCTCCGTGCTGTAACTTCTTGACATATATAATATAAAGAAGAAGACTTTGTAGATGTAGCCCCAGGGTGGGGGTGAACCACGGTAACTTTGTGTATTGTGCTCTGTGCTTTGACCTAATGTATTTATCTCCTTCTTGGTTAAGTGCTTGATGTGATTAAATAGATTTATTTATGCTTTGTGCTTCTGAGATAGGAATGAATATTAGATCTGATATATAAGATGCTTAGTGTCTGATCTAGTGAACCCACTCTATCTTGCTGTATCTAAGTGCTAAGTCTTCTCGAATCTAAGTATATACTGCGATGCTCTGTGCGATCTGCGAAGTGCTATAAGGGTTGAATATTGATGGATAAACCATGCTAGATAATTGCTAAGTGATATAATCACAGATCTATGTCTCAGCTAAGGTTGCAGACATCTGAGTCCTGCAACCACCCCTGCCTCTACCTCGGGTGAGACTTCATCTGCTTCGCAGGTGTTTCCGAAAGGGCCGGTAGTTAGGGTTTTTTTGGTGTGCTCTTCAACGTTGAACCTTGGGTCTGCCCCTGTGCCAACATCTAGTCTCTCAGACAATTACGGGAGTGAATTGCCACCTAGTTGAGTTAACTAGTCAACTAGTCTTTAGTTAACTGACTGAACAAACAGTAGTGAGGAGTTAACTCAGGTAATCAAGGCTAATGCGCTAGTCTGGTGATGATACCAAGGCAAGGTCGAATTATCATGGTGATGATCCCAATGTTGCATGGTGACAAAACCAATGCAACATATAAACTCAACTCAACTAGTCAAACTTAAGTGTCAACTGAAAGAGAATATTCTCCAGGTGGAATATTCTCCCCTAAAATATAAGAGACTAGATAATGACTAATTATGACTAATAAACAAGGAAAAACCTTAGGAAAAATAAATCCTAGGTGTGTGTGAAGTAACTCCAACACCCCCCCTGAACATCACTATGGTGAAAATAAAGAACGGGTCTCGACAACGAGGCCATGTTAGGTACCCAAATACAAAAGATAAACTGAAAAATAAAGTGAGGGGAGAGGGAAAACCTCATGGGAAACCTCCCCCCTCAAGGTACAATGTATGTAAAAAGAAGAACTACAGTTGCTAGACAATTGTGTGCTTCACTCCAAGACGACTTTGCAGAGAATGAAACTTCTGCTTAGTGAAGGTCTTGGTGAAGATGTCTTCCATCTGTTCTACTAAAGGACAAAAATGCAAGTCGATGATCCCCTCATGTACTAAGTCCTGGATGTAGTGCATGTGGATCTCAATGTGCTTTGTCCGCTACCTCTGAACTGGATCTGTACAGAACTTTAGAGTGCTCTGGTTGTCACACTAGATAATGATCGATCGATGAAACTAAATGCCCAACTCAGTGAGAAATGTTTTTAGCCACATAGCCTCAATGGTTATGTTAACTACCCCTCTGTACTCTACCTCGACTGAAGATAGAGCAACGACAGATTGATTCTTTCTCGACCAACATATATGCCCAGAACCAATACAGAGTGAGTAACCAAATGTGGACTTGCAATCAGTGCTATCACCAACCCAGTCGAAATCAGTAAACCCAATGGTATCTAATGTAGAGTCTGTTACATAATAAATCCCAAAGGTGATGGTGCCCTGAACGTATTGAAGGATACACTTTGCAACTTTCCAATGTAGCTCATGCAGCTCCTGCATGAACCTAGAAACTGCGCCAACTGCATATGAGAGGTCTGGTCTGGAGTGTGTGAGATACAACAAGCTCCCCACTAGTTGTTTGTACAGTGTGCTGTCAACCAGCGGTGTCTCCCCGCCATCCTCAAGTTTGACTCCTGATAGGAAAGGAGTCAGAGAAGACTTGTAGTCTGTCATATGAAATCTCTCAAGTATATCTCATGCATACTTGGCCTGAGACAGTTTGATGCATGATGCATCCTGACTGATCTCAAGTCCAAGGAAGAATTGTAGCGGACCTATATCCATCATCAAAAACCTGTCATATAGAATCCTCTTGACTGCAGCAATCGCTGAAGTCGAGCACCCAGTGATCAACAAATCATCGACATATAGAACTAAAAGTAGAATTGAATCAACTGTCCTGAGCATGTAGACATTCAGATATGATTTACAATGTAAAAAGTTCTATGACAACAGGTAGGAATCCATCTTGGCATATCATGCCCTTAGAGCCTGCTTGAGGCCATAAAGTGACTTCTTTAGTCGACAGACCAAAGATGAGTTCTGCATAAATCCTTGGGGCTGCTCCATGTAGATCTCCTCAGAGAGATCACCATGAAGAAATGCATTCTTCACGTCCATTTGATGGACTTCCCATCCTTTGGCTGCTGCAATGGAAAGTGCCAATCATATGGAGTCCATCTTCGCTACTGGAACAAAGGTCTCATCATAGTCAATACCATGAACCTGCTGAAAGCCTTTGGCGACAAGCCTATATTTGTATCTGTTGATCTGTCCATCCACTGCACTCTTGGTCCTGTAAACCCATCTGCATCTGACAAGTTTCCTTCCAGAAGGAAGGGGAAACAGATCCCAAGTATGGTTCTCGAGGATGGAGTTGTACTCCTTCTGCATGGCAAATTCCCAAAAGGGATTTCTAGCAGCCTCGCCATAAGACTATGGATCTGAAAACTAAACCAAGAAAAGATGCCTGAAAGGGTGGTTCAGTGGCAGTGAGTGAAATAGGAGGCTCCTCAAAATTAGATCGAGTCCTCCTAGTATCGACTGGATCACCAATGAGACCCCTTGCATCCTGAAGAGTAGTCTGTGCCCATTTGGGCCTCTGCTCTAGCTTTGCAACTGCATCTTGATGCTATGACTTTGCATCTGACTGTACTGACTCTGAATCTGAATCATATGAGTCCTCTGAATCAAAAATCTCGTCTGAAGAAGAGTCGACATGTGCATGCTCATCATCTCGGACAGGTGGAATAGTGAAGGTGTCTGCATGTGGTTATTGAGGTTCATGCGAGACACTTTCCTCGAATTGGACACTGCGCTCAATGATGAGCCAATCCGAGGAAAGATCAATAAGCCAATATTCATTCATACCGTCGGGGTATCCAACAAAAATTCACTCAGTGCTCTGTGGATCATATTCCTTCCTCTTTTCAGAGGGAATCCTGGCCCATGCAGGTGAACCGAAAATGTGAAAGTGGGTCACTTCCGGTTTGAGGCCACTCCAAGCCTCGTAGGGTGTCTTATCCTTGACATATCTATGGGGAGATCTGTTTTGAATGTATGTTTCATAGTTAAGTGTTTCAGACCATAGTCTCTATGGTAGTGACTTTGCATGCAACATGCAAGATGCCATCTCCTTTAGAGATCGGGTTTTCCGCTCAACAACTCTGTTTTGCTGCGGAGTATAGGGAACTGTGTGCTGCAATTAAATCCCTGCCTCATGGAAAAGATTATGGATCTCATGATTTACATACTCTCCCCCATTATCAGTTCAAATGACTTTGATCTTCTTTCCAGACTGTGTCTCAACCAAGGCTTTGAAATCTTTGAGGTGTTGAAAGACCTTAGATTTTTTTCTGAGAAAGTAGATCCATGAAAAATGTGAGAAATCATCAACAAAAATGAGAACAAATCTCACTTTGTTGATGGATGGATGCGGAAAAGGACCCATAAGGTCACTGTGGATTAGATCTAAAGGTGCGGAAGCTTGCTGAGACTTTCCTTTGTCGATTTTCTCTTGAGGGTGTTTTCTGAGAACACATTCCTCACACACTCTCTTGGAGAAATGGATGTCTAGTAGACCATCAACCAATCTGTGTTTGCTAAGTTGTTGCATGTATCTGAAATTCAAGTGTCCAAACCTTTCATGCCATATCATACTACTTTCATCAGCATGAGTAAGTAGTAAAGTAGAATCAGGTTCAACGGATTCAGAGAATGTATACAATCTAGACTGATGATTTACCTGACCGGTAGCAACCTTGGAGTTGGTTTGCATGTCTAAGATGTCCATAAAATTTGGTGTGAATATGAATTTCTTTCTGGTGCCTGAATTCGTCATCTGATACATGGAGATAAGGTTGACAGAAAGTTTGGGAACGTGAAACACATTCTCGAAGCTTTCGTTGGTGAGTTCAATCCTTCATTTGTCGGTGACTTCAACAGAAGAGTTGTCCCCCATCAGAATATGAGGACCTTTGCATGCATCCAAAGAAGAATATACTGCTTTTGAGACAACCATGTGATGTGATGCTCCTGAATCAACGATCCAAGCATCGGGAGAGGAGTTGATGGCGATCAAGGCATGGCTAGAATTACCTTTCTTGGAATTTAGATCTTTTGGCTTCTTCTTCTTGGCACCCTCTGGGATGCAATCTCCAAGGTTGTTTTTCTGAAGTATTTGAGACATTAGATCTATTTTTTTTTGCATGCATGCGGATTTCAAATGGAATCCTTTGTGACAGTACATTCATTTCTCTCATTTTCTTCCCTTTTCTCCTTTGGATCCGGAGGCATCGGTGAAAGGTTTTGTGTACCTTTCCTTCTTTGGATGTGCATTGGATTTTCATTTATCTTTATATTTAGATTTCTGATATTTGTGTCTGCCATCATGCACAGTGAGTGCATGCGCCCTTGGCCCTTTGATTGTTCCCATGTTGATGAGTTTGGTTTGCTCTTGTGTCAAGGATTCAATAAAGTCCTCAAGAGAAGGCATATTCCAGGTGGCTCCGGAGGCAAATCTGACAGTATGGAATGTGGATACGAATACAGAGAATTCATGACCAAGCTTGGAGAGAATGGTGATAACCATTTGTTTCTCCTCCGTTGATTTATCAACCCCGCAAGCTTTGAGTTGCGACAGTAAATCCTTCAATTTTGTAAAGAAATCTTGGATATTGTCGAAGCTTTTTGGATCCAATGTGAGCAGCTCCAGCTCCAGCATGTGTCCCCTCATCTCATCCTATTTTCCAAATATCCCTTCCAAGGTTTTCCAGGCTTCATTGGGAGTCTTATAGGAAGATATGTGAAAAAGGAAATCGAGAGAAATAAGACTGCAAATTGTTCCGAGTGTCTCATCCATGCGATTTAAGTACTTGGATTTTTCTATGGCTGATGTCAGTTCCATATCTCTATTCAAGGTTAACCTCTACAACCCTCTGGTTCGGAGATGTATGGATATTTTCTTCTTCCATGCAAAATAGTTGTAAGGTGTAAGAATGAATTCTTTTTGGAAATTCATCTTTCCGCTGTCTTCAATATTTTGTACTTGCAAACAATTTTGGTGTAGATTTTTCTTAGCAGTCCGTAGGCTTTGATACCATGTAAATGTGTTGAACCTACACAAAATATATCTATATAAACAATAATACACATATTTGCAGAGAGAATTGGAGAAACAAGAAGGAGAGAAAGAATGAAAGAATTCTCATTAACCGTTGTGAAAAATGAATAGTTTACACATGATATAGCTCAATGAGTGCACAATGGAGGTGAACCAATGTGCCATAGTGGTGGTCTAGAGTGATCTGGAAACACGCCAACAATTACATGAGTGAACTGCCACCTAGTTTAGTCTCTCAAGCAGTTACGGGAGTGAACTGCAACCTAGTTGAGTTAACTAGTCAACTAGTCTTCAGTTAACTCACTGAAAAAAGAGTAGTGAGGAGTTAACTCAGGGAATCAAGGCTAATGCGCCAATCTAGTGATGATACCAAGGCAAGGTCTAATTAGCATGGTGATGATCCCAATGTTGCATGGTGACAAAACCAATGCAACATCTAAACTCAACTCAACTAGTCAAACTGAAGTGTCCACTGAAAGAGAATATTCTCTCGGTGGAATATTCTCCCCTAAAATATAGGAGTCTAGATAATGATTAATTATGACTAATAAACAAGGAAAAAACTTAGGAGAAAGAAATCCTAAGTGTGTCTGAAGTAACTCCAACAATGTACACATAGAATAACATCTTAGTCAAACTACCACTAAGTCTAACTAAAAGAAGACTCTTAATCCAACTCTAACTAAGAACTAGTTAGGGGACACTCATTAAATGGAAATTTGGGGAACTAAGAGACATTTAAGAGAGAAAATAGGAACACAATGGGGAATGTGAGGGAAAATGGATTTTTAAATAAAATAAAAAGGGTAATTACTTGTGCAACTTGGGGAGACTGTGACAAGTGTGTGGGTGAATAATCATAATTAAATTAATTAAAAAGTTAATTATTTGTGCATGTGGACATGTGTCATTAGGGATTTTATATAAAACAAATGGAGAAGAAGGGAAATGAACTCACTTTTATTATTACTGTTATGCTTATGAAATTTGGTTGACTGTGTTTTACTTGTGAGAGTTGGGATACCAAGCTTGTGGAAAGAGTGGAAGCTCTTTCTTGCAAGGAAAGCTTGGAGCTATTGTTTTCTAGTTTCTTGTGTCTAACCCCTTTGGGGATCGGGTGGCTAAGGGGGAAGAAGAGTATCCCTAACATTGGCTGGGAGGTACCGATGAAGTCCTTGGATTGGAAAGCGAAGGAAGAATGTGTCTAAAATCTCCAGATTGAAGATCATCAACAACTACATCTTTCCTACAGTATTTCATTGTTGGTTATTTTTATTTTGTAAATCAATGATTAATTATTATAATAATGTAAGTAAGGAAGCTTGAATAATATGCACGTTGTCGAGTTCAGAAAAATAAGTGTTATAGCCAATTGAATATGTAATGCTCCATTTCCGTGGACTTTCCTTCTGTTGTTATAAAATAATTTCAGTTATGACGTTGTATAAAAATAACTTAGTTGTCATTGAAATGGAATATTATATATCCTTGATTCTTTTGGTCTTGCTCTGTGTTGGGACGAATAGTTAAAATTTATCTTTATGGAAATTATAATATATGCATAGAATCTTATGAACTCTTATAAACCAACACTACCGAATAGAATAAAATATGCATTGGAGAACGAAGTTTGCAGTGTGGAAAAGCGTGTAGGGTTCAACTTGTGGTTTGGTGCATGCGTGGACTAGATAGAAGATTGATACGTTTGGCATAAAATTCTTTGCAATATAAATTTCTTCTGACGTGTTCAACATTTGGAGAGATGAGAAAATATATATTAAATATTTCATACGTGGAGGATTATTATTTTTTATTAAATGAGAAGTATGTTCATTAAATTGTAAATGTGAGAAATTGTAAAGGTACTTTATATATAGTTCTTCACAAATCATGTAAATGGTTATCTTTGCGTCTTCTTGAGAACATATATGAGAGAGAATTAGTCTTTGGGAGATAGTATAACTTTGATTTTGTATATGAGATAAAGTGTTAAAAGAGATTATAGTATCTCTTATCTTTCTTTTGAAAATAAATTCCAATTTCTTTTTTGTAAAGGATTTATCTCCTATTGTAATTATGCATGGCACATCTTTGTAAAAGGGGAAATAGCATTCCTGGGTGTGTATTGAGATTCTTTTAGCACCTTGAGCTTTTAGCTCTTTTTTGTATTCTTAAACTTAATAAAGGATTTGTTTTTGGTGGTGGTTGAGTCTTGATTTTTGGGACATTGTTCTCATCCCGAGCAAAGTGAGACACATTGTGTTGATTTTTCATTTTCTTTCTCTCTTTTTTATTTTATGATGGATACAAGCAATATTGTGTTTCCTAAACTTGTGGGCACAAATTATTTTTATTGGAGAAAACACATGCAACCCATATTTATTACTAAAAATTTATGGGAACTTGTAATTGATGGGTATACTATACCTTTTGTTGATGAATTCAAAGCATTAAGTGATGATAAAAAAAAATCTATAAAATAATGTATTAAGAAAGATAATGAATCTATTTCACTAATAGGAAGCGCAATTGAAGAATCTATATTTCCAAGAATCATTGGTGTAGAATCATCTAAGAAAGCATGGGACATCTTAAAGAATACATATGAAGGTGTAGTTGTAGCTAAATTGCAAACATTAAGGATGAATTTTGAAAATGCCAATATGAAAAGTAATGAATCCATTCATGATTACATCACAAAAATGCATGATCTTGTTAGCTAGATGAGGTCCTTGGGTGAAGATGTTCCAGAAATAAGGGTGATTGAGAATATTATAAGAAGTGTTTTACCCAAGTTTCAGATGGTCACCACCAGTATTATAGCCTCGAAATATTTAAACACAACGAAAATTGATTAATTGAGTGTTTTTTTTCTAACAATTGGAGAAAATCAACCAATTGAGGTAGTGGAATATGATTTTTCTACAAGGTATAGAGGAAGAGGAAAAAGCAAAGGTCAATATCAGAATCATGATTAGAATAGAAACCCATCAAAATCACAGAGTTATCAAGGAAGTGCATCCAGTTCAAGAGGAATAGGAAGAAGTCCAAGTCATTTTAGAGGAAGTTCAAGTCAATTCAGAGGATGAAACAAAGAAGGATTTCATGGAAGAGGAAGAGGAAGAGATGGATTTAAAGGAAGGAAAGGCCCATAGTGTCATTATTGTCATAAATTTGATCATCTTGAAAGATATTGTTATGAAAAAATGCGAGATATGGAACATAAAGGGGATACTATAGTGGTTGAAGAAACCGAGAATGAGAAGTTATTCATCTCAAGGTTTATGGCACATAATGAAGAAAGTGAAGCATGGTATATTGATTCAGGATGTTCAACTCATACAACATCTCAGGGGGAGGAGTTTACTATAATAAATGACAATTATTTTGGTAAAGTTATCTTTGGTGATGATAGACTTTCTGAAGTTAAAGGAAAAGGTACAGTTGAAATACCAACATTGCATGGAAATAAGAAGTTTATTGATGACACATTGTTGACACCAATGTTGAAGAAGAACCTACTTTCTATAGGTCATATGATGGAGAAAAAATACAAGTTAGTGTTTTATAATAAAGAGTGATTAATCATGGATAAGTTGAATCAAAATGTACGTGAAGCAAGAGGAGAAATGACTGAAGATATAATCTTCAAAATTTATTTTGATTCAAGTAACTCACACCAGTGTGAATGTTACAGAAGAAATGAATAACAGGCTTTGGAATTTAAGGATGGGACATTTGAATTTTCATTTTTTGGTGTTGTTAAGGAAGCGAAACATGGCGAACGACCTTCCTTATATCAAGAATGATGATGAAGTATGCGATGGGTGCATTTTTGGGGAACAACACAGGGACAATTTCTCAAATAGAACATGGAAGGATAGAGAATGCCTAACGTTGGTTCATTCATATTTGTGTGGTCCAGTGGAGATTGTGTCTTTTGGAAAGGAACGTTATTTTCTCACTTTCATTGATGATTTTTCAATGAATATTTGGGAGTATTTTTTACAGGAGAATTCTGAAGTGTTTTCTCATTTTCTTGAGTTTAAGGATTTTGTTGAAAAGAAAAGTGGTTTGAAAGTTCTTACCCTACATACAGATAATGGGGGAGAATATAGGTGTCATGAATTTTTGAATTATTGTGGGAAAAATGGAGTAAAGATAGAGTTTACCAACTCTTACTCCCCTCAACATAATGGAGTCGCAGAAAGGAAAAACAACACAATAGTTGAAATGGCTCAGAGCATGTTGAAATCTAAGTCTATTGGAAATGAATTTTGGGCTAAAGAAATGAACATAGATGTTTATACTCTCAATAGATATCCTACGAAAAAAGTATTGAATTTGTCTCCAGAAGAAGCTTGGTCAGGATATAAACCAAGTGCTTCTTGAATATGAAAGTTTTTGTTTGCACTGCATATGCACATGTTCCTAGGGAAAAGAGGAGAAAATTGGATGACAAAAGTGTTAAGTGCATTTTCATTGTATATAGTATTGAAACAAGAAGTTACAGGTTCTTTGATCCTCAAGCAAATAAGGTGATCATAAACATAGATGTTGTGTTTGATGAATAAGGAATTTATCTGCCAGGAAATGTACATATTGCATTAAGAAAGAATTGAGTAGATATTGGTGATTAATAGAATTCAAAGTTGGAAAAAGTAGATGAAGTCAAGAAGAAGCCTAAGTGGCTTGAAAGGGGTCATTCAGAAAGCAACATGTTGGATAGAAATTTTGAAACAAGACATACTAGATCCAAAAGTTGTCTTGTGAATTATGCACTTATGTCACAAGTAATGAAGATGGATGAGCCACAAAACTATGTAGAAGCATCAAGAAATAAAGTATGGAATGAAGCTATGGAAATAGAATTGAATGCCTTGGTGAGGAATGATACTTGCGACTTGGTCAGTTTACCAAAAGGAAAATATGTAATTGGTACTAAATGGGTTTATAAAACTAAGTATAAATCAGATGGAACAATTGATAAGGATAAGGCTCCTTTAAGAACATTCATATAACTATGAGGATCTCAAAACAACTAAGTAGAGGCCTCAAAGGAAAACCAAGACATAGACATCGAATAAAGGAAAAGAGAAGCTTGGGTTTTTGGGAACAAGAGAATAAAAGAATGCATTGTTAGCTCAGAAAAGATATTATGCACAAACACCTAGTAATATTCAACAGGTGGTTGAGGATATTGTTATAGAAATATTTTCCTCACC
>SNQJ01S0003672.1:2736-17368 GCA_010110895.2 Picea sitchensis | reverse complement strand
CTTCCAAAGGTAGCTAAAACTTCCAAATGTAAAGGGAGGGATAAACCTCCAAGAGGAAGATAAAATCCTCCAATATCAAGAGAGAGTTTAACTCTCCATCCTTGCCCCTTACTTCCGCCCAAGAATATACGAGAGATAATAAAACTTCACATTAAATCATCACCATATCAACCAACCATCACATAGAATCTGATAATGCTTTCTGAGACTTCTTCAATTTCTACAATTATTCAATTCTTGGAATACTCTGATCCTGTATATAATATTATTCAGTTTATTCTCTGAAACTTCTCCAAGTTTCACTCCTTGAATCCTCCCCAAAAATAAGTTATAGAGAGAATGATAGTCCTTGTTCAATTCTGGTTTATTCAGGAGACCGAACTTGTACAGAATGCCCCATGCTCAATATTTAAAATCAGATTCGGAAACTTGTGCAAAACAAAATACAGTCTATACTCTTTCCAATGCAATTTGTCCCACGTGATTTAGATTCTTGATAATAAGTTATGACTATTTTACCCGGAACACATGTTTATTGACTAGCTTCAGGACTGGTCACAAACCCTATCTTCCACAGAGTGTATCTCCATAATTATAGCGAATCAAGAGCTGAAATTTTTACCACAGGTACCTTGATATGTCTTCTCAATACCATAGCAATTTCACCATCTTAATCGTTCTAGAAAAAAATTTATTGCAAAAATGGTAAGATGACCTGAAAATAACATACCTTAGAACACATCACTAAAAGACTTCATCCTCCCTTGAAATCCGACCTTATTTACTTTTGATTTCCTCTAAAATTTGACTTGTGTCAAATGAATGTATAATGATGTGTATTTATACCATTTATGTCACTTTATTTTAACATTAGGGCTGACCTGACACTTTCTTATTTTGTAATTCTTTTCTTTAATTATCTTCAGGGCCTACATGTACTTCCTTCTTTAATTCACTTAGTCATATTCAAAAATTCATTTCTCCTCAACCATGAGGATCCACGTGACGTGCCACATACCACTGGAAGCAACATGATGTATACTATCCATCCATGGGTGTTGTATATGCATGTGCATTGTTCTTCATGTCCAAATACCTTCATCAATCTTGCGGTCCAAAACCCATGACTAGGGATGACATCAATGTCAACAACCAATATTCCAACAACCCCTTCCTCTACCTCAGGTGAGACTTCATCTGCTTCGCAAGTGTTTCCGAAAGGGCCAGTAGTTAGGGTTTTTTTGGTGCATCTGCCCCTATGCCAACAAATGGTTCCATTGTCGGGACTAAAATTGTGATTGTTGGGCACTAAAGAAAAGAAATATCTGTGCGTAGATCTGTTGCTTTAGTGTGCAATATTCTACTTGATTGTGAAGCTCTGTGCTAAGAAAGGAATCAAATTTGAAGAAAAGAGGTAAGATCTTAGGGTTTATGTAATGGGTATGGGATGTCAGCCCATGGGTTTACCCATGCCTTGGCCCCTTTTGTAATGTATAAATAGAAAGATGGGTGATGTAAGTAGGAGAGACGTGGTGCTAAGTGTTATATTATGCTTAGTGCAAGCGATGTAAGTAGTTGGATCTATGTGATTGAGTTAGCTTTGTGCATACTGTGTACATGAGAACTTGCAGAGCTAAGTCCAAGTGACTGTAAAGAGGCTTTGTGTTGTAACCTAGCTTGGGGAAGGAGGGTCTGTCGAGGTGCACACAGATCTCCTGTCCTATGCGGAGTGGGTTCTTGTGGCTCTGTGCTTGTAGACGATTGACAAAAGACAATACATAAGAGAAGAGTTGGTGGACATAACCCCACACTAGGGTGAACCACATATATCCTGTGTTGTGGTTGCTTTGTGCATTATAAATGTTATGTTATTGATGTGATTCACGCTTAGTGCAATGATATATGTTAGATGCACCAGATATAATAATAGCTTAGTGATTAGTAATGAGAATGAATGCTAGATCTGATATACTTCTATATGCTAACTGCTTGGATGTATTAGATCTTGTGAATACTGTTCTGTTATGTAATTAGGGTTTTCCCCTGTGAAGTGAATATTAATGAATGTTAACTGCTAAGTGATATGTTTAGTGTTGTAATCATAGATCTATGTCCCATATAGGTTGTAGACACTTGATTCCTGCAACCACCCCTGCCTCTACCTTGGGTGAGACTTCATATGCTTCGTAGGTGTTTCCGAAAGGGCCGGTATTTAGGGTTTTGTTGGTGCACTGTTGAAGCATTGAACCATGGGTCTGCCGCTGTGCCAACAAATGGTTATGTTGCCGGTAACTAAAACTATGATTGCTGGGAACTGAAGAAAAGAAAGCTCTATGCATAGATCTGTTGCTTTAGTGTGCAGTATCCTACTTGACTGTGAAGCTCTGTGATAAGAAAGGAATCAGATCTGAAGAAAAGAGGTAAGATGTTAAAGAGTTTTTCTCCGAGAAAGGTAATATAAGTGAATTTTTTTTTTTTCGAAAGAATGGATCTAGGTATGTCTAATAGATTTTGTCCTAGTCTGAAAACTAGGGCATAGCTAGAAGAAAGAGGATTGGATATGAGTAGATCTGATAAGGATAGTGAAAGATATGTTATTCCTATGATAGAAAGAATGTTTGGACTAACAAATGGATCTAGGATCCTACATTTTTTTTTTTGCAGGTTAGTTACTGTGATCCTAGCACGCACAATAGGAAAGGTTGGGGGTCATTTAAAAGAAAGAGAGGATTAACACTTTGTTATAGTTGCAGAAGACTGAGACATCTTGCTAAGGAATTACCTAGTAGAGGTCCTAGTTGTCTTTGCTGTAAATCTATGGACCATGAAGTTTTGGATTTCCCTAGAATGATTGCTAAAGTTGAAAAGATGAATATGAGACAAGAAAACCATGAGACATGCCAAGAAACTAGGGATATGATGGAACCCCAAAAATAATCAGAGACTGTATTACTACACTGAAAGAAACCCTGAATGATCACATAGATATCAACTTATCATAGATATTAAATGAGAAGAAGTGCATAGAAACAACAATAGGAGACTTCGACATAGACTATGTTCTGGATGAGGAAACACAGGTGAATATCACGATAGAAAGAACTTGGGAAATTTTGGGAAAACCTGCTATGGTTCCTTCATTGGGAGGAATAGGATTGTTTAAAGGGAAGATGATAACCTTGTGTGGAAGACTTACCTAGATATCTATGAGTGCTCATGGAACTTCGACAGAAGAAGAATTTGAGATCGTTAAGTTTGTTGAGAACAACGCCCCATTTTCTATTTTTCTAGGAAAAACTTGGGTTGAGAAAGATCAGACACAAAGGAAACAAGAAGAGGAATCTCTAGAACAAAAAAAGCAAGAACTAAGAGATTTCATGGCTAGGAGAATAGCGCACTTACTGGAAGAACAAGAGGACCAGTCAAATCTACTGAGGACCAGAGATCTAGACGTCAAAGTTGAAAGAACACATGAAGACTTGAAACACATGTCTGTACAAGAGAGTAGAGCACCTACCCCAAAAAGAATTACCCTCGAACCCTATGAAAGACTCTCTACAATGTGAAGTTACTATGCCAAGAGGAGATAAGAACAATAATGGAAAGAGGAAACTAGTGACTCAGATTACAAGAAAGAAAGCCAGAAATCTCAGGAAGAAGAAAGAAAAGTTAGAGAAATTACAGGAAGTTCCAGGGAGGACTTCGCAGAAGGAAGGTTTGCAGAACTGGAACTTCGTCAGGATATCATAACAATGTAGATTGGCACTTCACCATGACAAATCAATATGACCCTTGGAGGCGTCTAAACCATTAGAATGACGCTGCAAAATGGCTAGAAACACAGTTATTAACGAAACATTCACCATTGGACCATTGGGACCGTGCCATAATGGATGGAATTGCATTGATTGAGGCGTTCCTGCCCATTGGAGGATTCCATTATGACATTGTCTATTTATCCCATCGAGCATTGCACCGAGAACACTTTTGCAAATTGTGATTATCTGAGCCCATAGAAAATTAGTTGCTTTCACGCAGTTCCTATTAAAAGCTCGCCATCTGTTCTGTTACTGTGATTGTTTGTTCACCGACCTGAGATATCTGATCTCAAGCGTGCATGTCGGGTCACCTTAGCGTAGTAGAAAATTTCGTCGAAGAAATCCTAATAGATCTCATGGCTGAGAAGGTAATGTATGCATGCATACAAGCCTCATCGACAAGAGGATTGCAAGCATCCCTGTCGACTACTCGTGGATTTGGACCATCCTGAGCTGCGATAGAGAAATGAACCAAGCGTCTTGATGACTTGGCGAATGCGAAGCTCATCCCATATATCCTACCCGACTATATCCCGCCTCTGGCTGGCATGGTGAGCTGTGACAGTGTCCCAAGGGACTTCGAATACACCTTGATTACTGCATACCTCCCGAAGGGGATATGTGCAATAGGACCACAATTAGAACAATTCATGACGTTGAGGATCATTGAATTCAACTTGGGAGACTGCAAGAACTACGACATGCTCGCCCCACACAATTATTTGACCAAGACAAAGGCGAATAAGTCGAAGATCATCCTTCAGTCGTGGACTATGGACATTGCGAGGTCCACTATCCTGAACGTGATGAAGATACCACACTTTGGAAGGAATTAGGAGGTTAACACGTGCGTTAAACTCTTGTTGTATTTATTCCATGGAAGTTATCTGTGGCTGGATAGATGCATCACCGTAGATCTAGCGTTGATCCATCGGATCACCAGATTAAGAATGCAAGGACAAGACCCACAAGGATTTTATCCACGGAAGGCTGCAGATCGCGCCTTGGCGCAAAAAATTAAAGATACCTATGGTGATGTGGAAAAGGGGAAGTGAGGCTACAAGGTATCCTCCATTCAGAATGGCGCAGTGTGCTTAGCCTACCAGTTGATCATTGGTAATCTAGTAAGGAAGAACAGACCCATGCAGGTCACAGGGTTCGTTGTTGACCTCATGGGAAAATGCATTGAAGGACTATAGATGAACTGGGAGAGTTACCTCGTCAACCAGTTAGAACAAGACTTTCGCGAAGCTCAGGATCAGGGATATGAGTTTGATTTTAGTTAGATACTAATCCTCATCACCTTCATTTCCTAGGAGATGCCAGAAGGAGCAACCTTCCCTGAGATTGAGCCATCCGAACCCCTAGCTGCGAAGTTCACCACGCTCTGGTATTTGAGTGACATGGAAAAACAATGGTAGTCAAACACAGTGTTCCACACCTACTACTTGTAGTTGAAGAGGGCTATTGAGTCTTTCCCTCGTATGAAGCTAAACACCCTGCACAAGTTCAGACCATTTGTGAAGTTCCACGCATATAGACATTTTATTTATATCACTGTGCGTGGAGATGAACATAAAGAAGAGCTCCAATATTATTATAAACTCACTGAGGAGAAATGGAAGAAATAACTAAGGAGTGGCCTACAGAGCTCCTTATAGCAGTCAACCAGGAATAAATTTCCGACCCCAACCTCATTGGAAGTCCTGTGGTTACTCGCGAAGAGTATGATGCACCCAACAGTAGAAGAAGGAAGAAAAAGGAAGAGGTATAGGAGCTGAACAATGCCTTAGAAGAGACTGCTTCAGACTCACCTGGAGGGGGAGGTGATGATGAATTAGACAAAGAAGAGAAAAAAGGAGAAGAAGAAAAGAAGAAACAAGGCGAGGTAACACCACCTAGGGATCCTCTTGATGAAGCTGAGACCTCCAAGAAAATAAAGGTTTCCCCCACGAAACCTACATCGTCGAAGAAGTCCAAATATAGTAAACCACAGATGTCATCTATGCTCACGATGGATGAAATGGATCTCATCATTGCCACTGTCTCAGATACCTCATAATATATCTTACAACGCAGTGCATCCAAACAAGATACCATGTATGATAGAATTGAAACAAATATGAAATGAGTAAAACAAGCCCTCTACTCCATCCACATAATGTCTACTATGTCCCCGTCATCAGAAGGAACAAAGTTGGGAGATGAGCCTGCCCATCTATGCCAAATAGGAGATGCGACCGAAGCTTGCCTTTGTCATGTTCAGGGAGAAAAAGAACAGGCCATAGAGGCCTTAAAGTAATCAAAAGAGGAAGCCGTAGAGCAATGTCGAGTTGTGTAACAGGACAAATACAACATCCAAGCCAGGTTTGCAGAGGATAGAGCACAAATCCAAAAGGAGAAGGAACAACTGCTCGCAGAGCAGATTGGAGTTAAAGAAGTAGTCACTAGTGCAATTCGCTCCATGATGGGATTAAAACAGATGGAAGAAGACCGAGTGGAAATCCAAGTAGGGAAGCTTACTGAATCCATTCAACAACTCCAACAGAGGGTAGAATAATTGGAGTTATAAGAAGTGCCAAGAACTCCACAGGAAGTGGGAGACCAGAGAGAAGAAACTGCCCGAAGCATAGTCTAGAGAATCAAGGCATTGGCCTTAGAATGTAAAAAACTCAGCAGTCGAAGTATGCAGACATACAAGTGCCTTGTAGATAACCCTTAACTAAGGACATTGGAGTCACAGCTTCAGGAGGCCAAGAAGAAAGAAACAACAATGCAAGCACAATTGAAGCCACTATCAGCGGTCGAGAGGATCAAACGATCCCAGGAACAACGCACAGTTAAAAAACAAGTCCATGCCATACAGAATAAGGTCATGGAAGTGAATCAACAATTCCAGCCAGTGCAGGATGCAACTTACATACTTTTTGAGGAGATTGAAGGACGAGGTGTAGAATTGGAACAAGCGGTCACCACAGTGGAACAACGCTTGGAAGGAATTGTGACGAAGAAGGTTATTCAAGAGTTCTCTGAGCAGGAGGCTCTTGCGAAGCAATAGGTCGAGGCAGCTCGAGCCAAGCTCAAGGAATTTGAGGTAGAATTACCCAGATCAGAGTGACTTGGGACGAGTCACAGATGAGTGTTGGGGGCCTGTTGGCCCTTGACCAAGTTTTGGAGAACATTGGTCACGTTTGACTAGTTTTGGGACGTCGACAGGATGGTCAAAGGTGGAGCGCAAGGTGAAGCGGAGATCGCGGGATCTCACCGCCTTTTTAGGGATTTTTGGGTTTAGGGTTTATGTAACGGGTATGGGATATTGGCCCATGGGTTTACCCATGCCTTGGCCCATTTTGTAATGTATAAATAGAAATCTAGGTGATGTAAGTAGGAGAGACATGGTGCTAAGTGCTATATTGTACTGAGTGCAAGTGATGTAAGTAGTTGGATATATGTGATTGAGTTAGCTTTGTGCATACTGTGTACATGAGAACTTGCAGAGCTAAGTGCAAGTGAATGTAAAAAGGCTTTGTGCTGTAACCTAGCTTGGGGAAGGAGGGTCTGGCGAGGTGTGTGCAGATCTCCTGTCCTATGAGGAGTGGGTTCTTGTGGCTATGTTCTTGTAGAATATTGACAAAAGACAATAAAGAAGAGAAGAGTTGGTGGACGTAACCCCACACTGGGGTGAACCACGTATATCCTGTGTTGTGGTTGCTTTGTGAATTATAGTTGTTATTTTATTGATGTGATTCATGCTTAGTGCAGTGATATATGTTAGATGCACCTGATATAATAGTAGCTTAGTTCTTAGTAATGAGAATGAGTGCTAGATCTGATCTACTTCTATATGCTAAGTGCTTGGATGTATTAGATCTTGTGAATATTGTGTTGTTCTATAATTAGGGTTTTCCCCTGTGAAGTGAATATTAATGAATGTTAACTACTAAGTTCTCTGTTAAGTGTTGTGATCACAGATCTGTGTCCCATATAGGTTGTAGAAACTTGAGTTTTGCAACCACCCTTTCCTCTACCTCGGGTGAGACTTCATCTGCTTCGCAGGTGTTTCCAAAAGGGTCGGTAGTTAGGGTTTTGTTGGTGCATTGTTGAAGCATTGAACCCCAGGTCTACCCTTGTGCCAATAGGGCAAGAGAGAAAGGATTAAGGTGAAGTTTTCTTGTAAACTTTGTACATACGATCACCTTACTCATTTATGCCCCAAACTTGCGGAAGTTGTGAGACTCTTATATCTACCGCCTGCCGTGCTGACGAATCCTTTTCCACATAACCAACACATGGCCTTGAGCTCCTCAAATACCAGAAATGTGGTGAGTGGGAGTGAAAACCCACTGAAACAAGATGGTGGTCATTTATGTATCAATATGGTCAAATCTGAGGTTAATGTAGCCACCCAATCTAGCAATTACAGTTCTCCACAAACTGTACATGGTCTAGAGTCTCCTCCTCCTCTGGAGACACCCTTACAGATAAAAAGACCAGAGCCACCACCTTGTATTTCGAAAGGAGTACTCAAGTGCTCTACCCACAATCCTAATGCTAAAGCCACCCATAATTACTCTATTGTTGAGGAGCTGGGTCAAAACCCTTGTGCAATGTCGGTTGTGGAGATACTCCAGACATGTCCTTCATAGAGGAATGCCTTGGTATCTGCGTTAGGAGCTCTAGATCCTAGTGGCTCGAAATTTATGAAGTTTGATGTCACAGATGTGAAGCCTTTATTTCCTTACCATGTGGAATTCCAAATCCATGTGGGTTACTCGAAGTATAACATCAAGCACACTGTTATTGATGAAGGCACTGCAACATGTGTGATTTTCCTGGTCTATTGAAAATCCCTCGTCTCTCCGAATCTCTCTCAGTCTCCAACCATGTTGATCGCTTTTGACAGTTGTTCCTTCCGCCCTCACGATATTCTTCCTGCCTTTCCGGTTTAGTTAGGTGGTAAGATAGTAGAGGTGGATGTCGACTAGGTTGATGCACCCCTCGATTATAAATTGTTACTAGGATGCAATTGGACTTATGCTATGGATGTTGTTGTATCATCCGTCTTATGTACTCTTTGTTTTCCTCACTATGGGAAGACCATGATGATCAACCAATTTTCCTTTGATTATGTTATCCCCAGTGCATATGTTGGACCGTAGATCCCCACGGTTGAAAATTCTCAGCCGACAACTAAGAATATTGATGTCAGAATTTATTCATCCCTTATGGGTACCTTCAACTTCATGGCACTGATTCACCATATTTATGCCATGTCCAATTGGTCCTTTTCGTCAGAGAGGTCTGTTCCTTTCCACACTTCCTATTTTAATGATCCTTGGAACCTACCTTCCTCGACTGCATCTTGTGAAGGTCAGTCACATGATGGAGTGGCCATGCCACTATCGACAACAAAGATAGCATATCAAGTTGTTCTTGACTCTTCTGTCGATCCCGATCCTACTACCTTGTAGATGGACGAGGAGGATCGTGTTCTTAAGCTCATGTGGGACACTTCGTCATCTTTTTCACATGACTACCTTGATGGGACTTTTCCCTCGTATGAAGCTATCATCGAGGCCATGAATGGTTCTGACAAACCTTTGGATGATATGCATCATTGCTCTTATTTTCTCCCAGATCTTACAAGAATCAAACAAGACGACTTTAGATCTACTTTGAGAGAGATAGTCGGTCATGCTGTAGTTCCGCTTGATACGCATGACTTTTATGCCGAAAGATATATGGCGAGTATCTCACCTACCACTGCGATCAATATATGTCGTACCCCTAGAAATATTGAAAATGTACACATTGGTGCAGATTGTTCACCAGAAGAAATCCTGATCTACACCGAACTCTTCAAGAAATTCCGAGATGTATTCACTTGGTCATATGAAGAGATGCCAAGAATTGACCCTAGAATTGTTGAACATGAGATTAAAACTTACCCAAATTCTAAGCCTTTTTGACAAGGTCTTTGAGCTATTAATCCCCGAAAGGCCCTTTCTATTAAGGCAGAGGTAGAGAAACTTCTTAATGCTGGCTTTATCTACCCAGTTCCCTTGATGGAATGGGTATCCAACCCCGTTCCTATGAATAAGAAGCAAGGAACCATCTGTGTATGCATGGATTTTTTGTTACCTGAAGAAATCATGTCCTAAGGACAACTTCCCGATACCTTTCATCGATTAGATCCTCAATGAGTGTGCGGGAAGAAAAGTGTTTTCTTTCATGGAAGGATTTTTAGGGTATAACCAAATTCAAATTAAAACCGAGGATCAATATAAGATAACATTTATTTTTCCTTGGGGTACTTTCAGATACTGGAATATGCCTTTCGGCCTTAAAAACGCCGGAGCAACGTTCAAACGTGCTATGACCTTCACATTCTATGATCTTAAGAATATAGTCGAAGCTTATCTTGATGATCTTGTTGGTCACTCTCGTAAGAGAGTGGATCATCCTAAGCACCTTCGACTAGTTTTTGAAATATTTCATCATTATCACATCCTGTTGAACCCTCATAAATGCATATTTTGCATTAGGTCTTGACGTCTTCTGGGAGTTTTGGTCTCTGAGACTAGGATCATGGTAGATCCATTAAAGGTTGAGGCAATACTTTGATTGCCTCCTCTACACACTATTCGACAACTTCAAGGTTTACATGGGAAAGATAACGTTTTATGCCAGTTTATAGTAAACTATGCCAATATTACTAAGGGTTTCATGTGTCTTTTGAAGAATGACACCCCTTTTATCTCGGATGAGCGATCCCAGGAATCCTTCAATGATTTCAAGAAAGCCTTGGTATCGACGCCTCTACTGAAGTCTCTTGACTATAGTAGAGATTAATTTCTTTATGTCACCGCATCCGAATAGACGATTGGTATGGTATTGGTTCATGAGGATGATGAGCTCCACGAGCACGTCATTTACTATATTAATCGAAACTTAGTCAGTCCTGAGCTCAATTATTCTCACATTGAAAAGCTATGTTTGGATTTCATTCACACAGTCCAACGATTACGCCATTATATGTTGCTTTGCAAAACTACTGTGGTCGCTGATGTCAATCCATTTCAATATGTCCTTACTAGGCATATCATAGGGGGAAAATACAATAAATGGATTGTCATTTTACAAGAATTCGATCTCGATTTCTCTTCTGTGAAATCCAAGAAATAACTAGTCTTTGCAGAGTTAATATCTAAATTCCCACGATTGGACGAGGATGGTATTCATGTTGATTCTTTTGCAGATGAACACATTTTTCTTGTCTCTTCATCTGATCCCTAGTATGGAGACATTGTTCTCTATCTTCAAACTTTGAAGTTCCCTCAACATCTCTCGCGAGATGACCAACGGCGTATATGATACCAAACTAAGAATTACCTTATCGTCGGTGAAACTCTATATCGTCGAGGAATAGACAATATATTTCATCATTTTTTAACTCACGAAGAAGCCGAGTCAGTTCTAAATGATTTCCATAGTGGGGCTTGTGGTGGTCATCTATTTGGGCTTGCGACAACCCAAAAAGTTTGCGAGCCGATTATTTTTGGCAGTCTATATTTAAAGATTGCGTTGAAGAAGTTAAGAAGTGTCACCCCTACCAGGTGTTCATTCGGAAAATGCGCTTGCATCCACCCCCTCTCCATCCAGTCATTACCGTCGGCCCCTTCACCAAATAGGGGGTGGACTTTGTGGATTCCAACCCAACTTCGGATGGGGGGAATCAACACATTATCATTGTTGTAGACAACTTTACTAAGTGGGTCGAGGCCATGCCCATAGTTAAATCCGACAGGAATACTGCCACCTTCTTTGTATTCAATCAAATTATCGCCAGATTCAGAATCCCAAGTGAGATTGTCACTGATCATGGTAGTCACTTTTAGAATGAAATAATGGAAGAGGTAGCATCCAAAATGGGGTTTAAGTATGGTCATTCTTCCCCTTAATACCCCCAGGAAAATGGACAGGTAGAGGCCGTAAACAAGTCTTTCAAGACCATTTTGCAGAAAAATGTCAGCCAGAGCAAATCCGACTTGCATATCATGCTATATCTCGCACTTTGGGCATACCGAACCTCGGTCAAGACTTCCACCAGATTTTCTCCTTTCTAGTTAGTACACGGTGTGGAGTCAATCTTTCCTATTGAATGCAAAATCCGTTCTCTTAGATTGGCAGTTGCGCTCGTACCTGACACTTTTGATCTCGAATGATGCCTCATGCACCTAGAGATCCTTGACGAGTAGTGTCAAGACGCCTCTACGACTATCGAAGTGAATAAAAGACGTGTAAAGGTCTAATACGATAAGTTTGTATGTCCTCGGTTGTACATTGAGTGTGACTTTGTCCTTTTATATGATTAGGCCAAAGAACCACTGGGGGTAGGAAATTTCAAACCCATGTGGCACGGTCCCTATATCATGCGACATGTCTTGGAAAAAGGAGCCTATGAATTAGAATATTATGAAGGGAACATGTAGGTTGAGCCCAGGAATGGGCTCTACTTGAAAATATATTACGGTTGAGCCCCAAGCTTGGGCATAACTCTTTATATACTAATGTAAATTAGTGTATATATATTTTCCCTTTATTTTTGTCTTCAACTTTCTTATCGAGGTTTCCCTTGGTTGGAAGATGTCAACAGAGTCTTCGGTTTAATGACGGTTCACAAACGGAGCTAGTCTTCATACACGGAACTTGGCTTCCGCCGCTTGGGTTGTTTACTCACCCGAGGGTCTACTGGTATCTTTAGGTGGCATATGCCTAGGGCCATCCACGAATAATGTGTCCAAATATAACATCATTATAGAACTATTGCGTGATTCCATTTCTCATGGTATTCATTCTTTGGAGGTTCGCCTGGATTCCCTATTAGTAGTATGTCAGTTGAACAACAGTTAACGTGTGCATGACCCTACGTTACTCCAACGATTCCTATGGGTATGCATTTTAGAACAACAATTTGATTTTATTACTTATCATCACATACCTAGGAGTTCTAATTATGTATCCGATGCATATGCTAATTTCATTTTAGATTGGAATTTTTCACATAACTAAAGAAAAGAAAACATTCTCATCAATGTACACATTGTAACATAAGTAAAGCCAAAGAACCATGTTTTTATATATATTTCAAAAAAATATGATGTTATAGTACAAAATTGGGGCTAACACCCTCAATACACATATACAAACGATGATACAAAAGTCATGACATCTATGCCTATGGCGCTAGATGAGTGTCATGATAGAAAAATACAGAGTTTTTGAGACGTCGAAAGAGTCGTGCCGAAGCTTTGGGCACGCCTACCACCTTTCACTGCATAGCCTTCGATAGATCCTCCACTTGAACCATCAGAATCTTTTGTGTCAAACGAGACATGTTTCCCTGCATGTTTTGAAGGACTCTTTCTTCTTATCCTCCCACCGCCTCATCTCCCTAGTGCCTCTGACGATGTCATGGAATCCCTTCTAGCCATCGTGGACCTATGTCTGCGTCACATATGTGTCTAATTAGTACTTAAACATCATCCACAAATATATTTTTTTTCCTATAAAAAAAAAAAAAAATGAAATATTTAAAAAACTTTGACATACTTAAGTCCTCGTAGGTGGTCCCTAGTGGTAATGGCATGTCAGGGTCCCCTCTGAAGTCGATCCCTACATAGGGGTGGTCATCCATATAAATCACCTATTGTCTCCACCAGTATAAGAAATCATCGTTGTAGGGTGTGGGCACCCTACCTCCCCCTTTCCGTCTCATCACCTCGGTCCACCGTGCCATGGATGGATCGCGAGGTCCTCACAGAATGATCTCCACTCTAGGTCCCAAACCTGGAACTTGCTCAAAGAAAAATATACACAAGATGGAAGCAAACCCAAAGTTCCTCTTACCACCCTGTTTGCATTTTGTCAACTGGCTCTTCATGTTATCCAGTAGTGAGGTGCACTAGTCGTACACCGTGGGTCTCAAGCACTCTACAGAGTAGAACATAAGTGACCTCGATTTCTGGTGCAATGAGGTCGATCCTATGATCCATGTCAAAATGAGGAAAACAATATTGAGGCTTAGATTGTTTATCGCTAGGATGGGGAGCTGACTCCCGACCTTCTCGGTCCCTGCAATGCAATGAGCGTCTATGTAATATTCTATCTTCGTACTGCTCCCATATCCTTGGGCTTTGAGGTTGATCAATTCACCCTGAAGTGACAATCCCGTCAAGAAATAAATATCCCCGACTTCAATCCTCAATGGTTTCCCATCAAGGTTGAAGCTCTCACTGTCTGGATCCCAGTAATCCACAAGAAACTATAGCAATATCACTTAGGCCCTCATCCCTTTGAGAGCCCAAAACTTATACAACCCGCATCTTTTCAATGCCATTTGTGCCCTTGAATATATTTCCACAACAACATCTACCTCCTCATGTTCCCTTTCCCTCCACTCTAACACCATCCTGCAAGAGAAAAATCATTTTTTGAGTTAGAATTCACTAAAAAACATTGTTTACGGACATATACGTGGGTTGCAACATTCATAGTCACATATAGGTTTGAGTATACACTGAATATATTTTAGACAACTGCATATAATAACGCATATAGGCAACCAAGTGAATGGTATCCCACGTACACCTAAACTTATAATTTGTGCTTTAAATAACTTAAAAATTGAAACTTAAATGAAAAATGTAATCCACTAAAAATAAATAGGAGGGAAAGAGGAATTCCCTGGTCCAGATGGTCGCTGATTCCGTCACTCGTAGCTCCCGTAATCACCAGTTGAAGATCGGAGGTAA
>SNQJ01S0003671.1:236762-255525 GCA_010110895.2 Picea sitchensis | reverse complement strand
TCACTTTGTCATCTTCAAAAATTCATTTCTCCTCAACCATGAGGATCCACGTGACGTGCCACATACCACCGGAAAGAGCATGATGTATACTATCCATCCATGGGTGTTGTATCTACATGTTCATTTTCCTTCATGTCCAAATAGCTTCATCAATCTTGTGGTCCAAAACCCATGACTAGGGTTGACATCAATGACAACAACCAATATTCCAACAATAACATATAGTTTAATTCTCCCTTCGCACTCCACAATAAATACCTGCCATTGATATTGATCAGGGGCTTGTGTATCCAATGGTCCTAGTTTTTCCCATGAGGATTTCAATCCTGATCATGTTTCTACACTGTTCTTTCCCTTCTGAGCTTCATGTGCATCATCTCTTTTGATCTTCTGATCTTCAATCGCTAACCCTCCCGAGCTCTTAATTTGTTAGTCCTTCTGTACATGGATTTTCATTTTTTGTCCATACCAACTCATCATTATAACATAAAGAAATCGGTTGTTGAAATCAATGACAATACATCAATGACAATATGTCCAACAATATCCCCCTTTGTCATTGAGGGAAACACTCTAACTTCATACAAAAAATCCCCCTGCGATGATGCTTTTCTCTATGAAGTTACTTCCCTCCTTTGACATCAATGGAAAAGGGTTGCTCCCCCTATGGTAAAGCTCTGTGTTTCTGTATGTTACTGACCAGAATCTGAACTCGGGTAACTTCTCCTGCAATCATACTTTTCTTGTCATAACTGGATGACTCCTCCTAACAAATACCTTACTCATTTTTTCATCATCACTCCCAAATATAATATCATCAACATATACTTCCACAATAATCATGTTATTACCAACAATTTTACAATAAAGATTGTTGTTTGTTGATCCTCTTTTGAGGCCTTGTACTTGTAAATAAGAATCTAGCATTACATACCATGATCTGGTGCTTGTTTTAGCCCATAAAGTGATTTCTTTAGTTTACAGACATAGTCTCATTTGTTAGTTAATTGAAATCCTTCTAGTTTCTCAATATAGACTTCCTCTTCTTGGTCTCCATTGAGAAATGATGACTTGACATCCATGAGGTATACTTTAAATTTTTTGTAGCCGACGAAGGCTAAGAACATCCTAATTGCCTCTAATCTGGCCATAGGTACAAAGGTTTCTTCAAAGTCTACCCCTTCAACCCAAGCATACCCTTTACATACAAATATGGCTTTTTTCTTGATTACTTGCCCATTCTCATCCATTTTGTTTTTCCACTAATTTCTTCGACAAGTTGGTGGTTTCTTTGCCAATTTCCACCAACCAGAACAACCCTTAATCCCACAGTCACCCATATGAATGAAGTGCAATGTGTATATACAAAAAATTATTTCTAATGAACGACCGATATCCTTCATCATTAGATCGACAATTATTGTCTCTTTGACCAAAAGGTAGGGGGCCTGACAGGTCGTCTCGCACTCCAAGCTAGTGATATTCTAGTGAATTCCAAGAACATAGAGCCCCTGCCATACCTTTGCACTATGCGTCGAAAAAATATAGTGAGGAATGTCTATATAAACCCACATAATATTTTTCGCACTCCCAATGTGGGATAAATTCCATTACATGAGACAATCAACATCGTCAATTTCTTGATCGGACAACTACTGAGGCTTCTCACCTTTTTCTCTACATCGATCGACTGCTCAGTCTTTGCATCGATCATGTTTACCATCACAGTCCAATTCAAATGCCTTTACTTCCCCATCAGGTGCTATCATGCGATCTACCTTATATTTTTCCATTCATTTTCAAGTATGGTCTCTTGATATTAGATCTTTATTTTTTTTAAGTCATCCAACTTAACATATGCACTCTCAAAAATCTTATGTAATATAAGATTCTAGCATATGTATGCTTTCTTCATAGAAGTATATCCAATAAATATACCTTCATTAGATCTAGCATCAAATATTCTGAGATTCTCATTAGGCCTTTTGATGTAACACTTAATTCCAAAGACCTTGAAGTATTTTACCGAAGGAGTTCTCCCAAACCATAGTTCATAAGGATTCTTATTACTATTAATCCTAAGATGACCTCTGTTTCATATGTATACTGTTGTGCCTACAATTTGCCTCCAATATCCATCAGATAATCTTGCTTAATTGAGCATAGTCCTTGTAGCCTCCTGGACTGTTCTATTCCTTCTCTCAGCAATCCAATTTTGCTGAGGTGTTCTGGCAGGAGAGATTTATTTATTTTTATTCCATGAGTTTCACATAAGAGGTTGAGTATTCTTTTGTTTCTTTAAGTTCAAGAATTTGTCCTTGTTTCCTGTCATATGTTTTGAGCACCCACTGTCAACATATCAAAGATCTTCTTTATCTTGGGCTTTCAAGGCAATAAGACATTCCTCTTTTGATGTTTTTTCTTTTCTTTCCAAAGCTTCTTTTGCTCTCTAATGAACTTTGTTTTTTATGAGACTTCCATTAATATGCAATTACTGGCTTTATGTACATAACTATGATATCTAAAGCATTGCAGGTTCCCTTCTTGTAGAGGTGCAAAGGAGTTATAATTTCTTCTTTTAACTTGATTTACTTTTTGTTTATCTTTAAGGTTGTATTTCTTAACCCTCAAGTTTTTCCTTCCATACGCTCTACAATTCATAGCTTTATGTCCATAGATATTACATGAATAACAATAACCCCTTAACATATTACATGAATATCTTCTGAAAATCAATTTATTTGTCAACTTCTTTTTTTTAGTATTGAAAGTAGGGGGAATAGTAATTTCTTTTTTCACATAGCCAAGCCCATTCTTATTTTTAGGATCTTTCATTTCACTTGAACTGCATGTGCTTTCTTGTTTTTTGAACCTGAGTCTCTTGGTTCTATCATAAGCAACCTTGTGACCATAATAAAAACAATATCCATTGGATGCACTTTTGTACTTGGGAGTTTTTTGGTCTTCTTGCTTGTGATTTCTATTTCTTTTGAGGTTATTCTTCTTGGGAGGATGAGCACATTCTTGAGCATAGGGGTTTCAATTCTTGTCATCCTTTTGCTGCATAGTTGTTTCTTTGGAGGTATCATCACAACACTTGTCATCTTCTACATCAATCCGAGTAATAAGACTTGATCCTTTCACCATGTGTACTTGGTCATATCCAAGGCCAAATTTGTTCGAGGGAAGTCTTTGTGGATTGAGAATTTTATCAAGGGCTTCGATGTTGGATTATCAAGAGGGGGGGTGAATCAGTAATAACATAATTATAATCCTTTTTCTCCAAATAATCCAAGTGTTATATCAATGTAGAATTATTATCCAATAATTAGCAATAGGAAATGAAAAATCACACACATACACATTACACCAATGTTTTACGTGGAAACCCAAATCGGGAGAAAACCACTGAATGTTTTTTCTTATATGTCTTGAAGAATTACATTCATTGGAAGCACCAACTTATTTTGTTTTCCAGCTTCAACTGGAAGGAGGCTCCAACCCCCTAGTTTCTTAGGATACAACCTGAGGGAAGCTCCAACTCCCTAATTCTCTGGCTACAACTATAAGGAGGCTACAACCCCCTGTGTTCTCTAGCTAAAACCAGAAGGTAGCTACAACCACCTGTCCTTTCCCCGTCCAACTGCCCTGAAGTATAAGTAGAATGATGGAGCGACTGTCAACCTGTCACTATGAGATATACTGCTGTACAAATGTATCAACCTGTACCATTGACCTGTATCCAATTTGTACAACTTCCCTGTAATCAAACTGTACTAGAACTGAACATGTATCTACAAAAATACAATAGATACATGACCTGTAGTGCTGCAGCCCATGTATGTACATGCCCTATATGTTATGCAACCCATGTATGTATGCTACCAAACTATTATGCAACCTGCATATGCCTTCTAAAAACTAGGTTTTCCTTTTTCTTGAAAATTTTTGATCCTCTGTAAATTCTTTCACATATATTTGTAACCTGTCACTGTATCCAGACTGTAACTGTACCATGTGCATGCATCCTCATATATAACCTTTACTCAAGGAAAGTATGTCTCTCTCTAGTCATGTGTCATATAGGTATGTGTAATCATGAACAAGAATAATATACCTCACATGATCTTAGTCATCAACCCATTTTTGATATTAAGTCTCTCAATACATCATGTACTACACAAATACAAGCTCTCAACCATGTACCATAAAAACCCTTATCCATATGCCAAGAAATACAAGATGTGCCTCACAAGAAGTATCAATGATAAATATACTAGCACTGTATTTCTGTAGATCTGACTTATGCAGAAGATCCCATGAAGCCACTAGTATCTCTAGGGATAATCCTCAAATCTCCATTGCCATTCCTCATGCATACATAAAAATGCAACTATTCATAGAAATAAGACATACCTTTTGAACCAATTGATGGATTTGATGTATCTGAGCACTTTAGAGCTTCTTGGTAGCTTGATCTTAGAATCTAGAGCCTCTGCATCTTCATCTCTTCATGTTTCCATGGATTTAACAACATGTACTTACCCTAATACACTTCCATCCCACGTATAACTCAACATGTACACACCTTGCACACAGACAACCCACGTATAGCTAAGCATGTACACATCTTGTACATAGAATTCCCACATATAACTCAACATGTACTCACCTTGTACATAGACAAGCCACGTACACCTCAAAAAATAGGGTTTTGCTGTAATTCCAAGAATTTCGCCGTCAACCCTTCTTGCTACCTCAGATGTTCGCCACTTCAGATGTATCCATAAGTATTTACAAGAATCTTTACACAATAAAATAGAAATACAATATGTACAAGTGTGTGTATAATGAGTGAGCTTTGCCTCTTATTTATATCTTCATGTAGTCTTACACTTTCCTTATTTTAGGGCTTCTTCATTTAAAATAATTTCTTTTGCAAAGCACTTTGACCCTTGGGGGCTTCTATAAGACTTATGAGGGGTTCTTCAACTTCATATGGTCATAAATCTCTAACTGTGAGGAGTTATGTGACGTTCCACATACCACCAGAAATGACATGACAAGAACTATCCATATAGGATAGTTTCACTGACAAATTCACTTTCCTTCATCTCATTATTCCTTAAATAAGCATGGATTCTCTCACTTCGCAAAGCATCTTCCTATGAGGGATTTCACCATAAGGGGACCACTTTGGAGTTCATCCATTTTTACTTCTTATCAACTATGACAAGAAAATAATGAGTCATCTTTACATCAAACAAACTTGGGTCCATTACCCAAACCTTGTGCTATGGGGATTTCTTCAAGGGTTGACATCAATGACAAGAAACCTTAATCAACAATCTCCCCCTTTGTCATTGATGGCAACACTCTGATGCAATACTAAAATCATATCACTCATGCTCCCCCCTAGAACCATGCCTCTTTCCTCTGTATCCGACAAATCTGCTCCCCCTGGAACCATGCCTCTGTCCTCTACATCTGCTAAATCTCTCCCCCTTTGTCATCAATGGAAAAGGTATCTTTCCATCTGGGGTTACTCCCCCTGAATGAAATGTCCTCTTATGGTGCTTCCTCATGTAAATATAAGACATATAAGATAAGAATTCAAAAAACATTCATTTTGGAGTAGAAATAACTCCAAGTCTCTAGCAAAGATATTCAAAGGATTCTTGTGGAAGTGGTTTTGTGAAGATGTCTTCCACTTGTTATTTTGTGCCCACATACTCAACTTTGATGTTATTTTCTACAACCTGCTCCTGTATAAAGTGATACTTGATTGGAATGTGCTTCACCTTGGAGTGAATCACTAGGTTCTTCGAGATACTGATGGCACTTGTATTATCACAATAGATTGGAATGAGATCATCATACTCAACCTGTATATCTGTCAGAGTTTGTTTCATTCAAAGAACATGTGTACAACATGATGTTGCTGCAATATACTCTGCCTCAATTGTAGATAAAGATATTGATGATTTTTTCTTTCTTATCCATGATACTAAACACTCACCCAAGTAGAACGTTGATCCACTGGTTCTTTGTTGGTCATCAATACAACCTGCCCAATCTGCATCTGCGTAGGCAACAAGTGATAGATCCTTTCCTTTTGGATACCATAATCCAAACTGTTCCGTTCCTTTTAGATATCTGAAAATCCTCTTCATTGCTAACACATGTGACTCCTTTGGTGCTTCTTGAAATCGTGCCACCTGTCCAACTGCCTGCATTACATCTGGTCTAGATGTTGTCACATATAGTAGGCTGCCAATCATTAACCTGTATTTCCTCTGATCTGTAGACTTCGAATCATCATCTTTGCTCAACTTGCAACTGGTTTTCATTGGAGTGATAACTAGTTTGCAATCTTCCATTCCGAACCTCTTTAGCATTTCTCTAATATACTTGGTTTGAGAAATAAATATTCCTTGGTTTCTTTGGCGTATCTGAAGTCCCAAAAAGAAGGATAGTTCTCAAAGTAATGACATTTCAAATTCATTCTGCATATCTTTTGCAAATTTCTAGCTTAACCTGTCATCATCTCTACCAAAAATAATATCATCAACATAAACTTCAATTAATAAAATATTAGCTTGACTTACCTTGGTGTAGAGGTTGTTGTCTGCACTTCCTTTTCTGAACCCTGCTTGCTACAAATACTTATCCAGTCTAGAGTGCCATGCTCTAGGAGCCTGTTTTAGACCATACTTATCCAATCTGCGTTCTATGACAACTGAAATCATTCTAGTTGTTCAATGTATACTTCTTCTTCAAGTTCCCCATTCAGAAAAGATGATTTTACGTCCATCTGATATACTTTAACATTTTTGGAGCATGCATAGGCTAAAAGAAAAGGGATTTCTTCCATTTTGGAAACAAGGGAAAATGTCTCTTCAAAGTCGATTCCTTCAATCTATGCATATCCTTTACATACCAATCTAGCTTTGTTCCTTGTAACTTGTCCATATTCATTTAATTTATTCCTGAAAACCCATTTTGTGCCAATCACATTCTTATTCTTTGGTCTTGGAACCAATTCCCAAGTGTCATTTTTCTCTATTTGATCCAATTCTTCATCCATGACCTTATTCCAAAATTCATCATTGTTGGCTTCTTCAAAATATTTTGGTTCAATTGTAGATAAAGGTGCTAGGTGTGTTTGTTCTGGTGAACAAATTTTTCTTCTAGTCTCAACTCCTGCATCTTTGTTTCCAATAATCTAATCTGAAGGATGATTCTTCTGTACTCGTTTTCTAGGCATATTTGGAGATACTTGCTGAACTTGCTCTTTTGTTTTTGTTGGATTCTCTTCATCTTCCTCTTCTACTTCATCTTCTACATCTTATTAAAAACTTTGTTCCATTGATTTGTTTTCTTCTTCCTTTGATTTTGGTCTGCCTATTTCATCAATTGTTACGTTGATGCTTTCCACAACTTTGTTCAATCTTAGATTGTAACACTTGTATTATTTCCTTTCACTTGAGTAACCAACAAGTATTCCTTTGTCCACACGAGACTCAAACTTTCCCATTCTACCATCTTCTCTTTTGATGTAGCATTTGCTTCCAAAAACTCTAAAGTGCTTCGCATTTGCTGGTCTTCCTTTCCATAGCTCATAGGGATTTTTATCAATGTTGTTTCTGAGCATTGATCTGTTTTAAATGTGACCTGCTGTATGCACTGCCTGTGTCCAAAATATATATATCAATTTGGAATCCATTAGCATTGTTTGAGACATTTCTTGTACTGTCCTATTCTTTCTTTCAACAACTCCATTATGTTGAGGTGTCCTAGCAACAAAGAATTGCCTTTTTATTCCATGACTATTGTAGTAGTCAATAAATTCCTTTGAAGTGAACTCTCGTCCATTATCATATCTCAAGCATTTGATTCTTGAATCCATCTCATTTTCAACCATTTCCTTGTAGATCTTGAAGTTTTCAAGAACTTTTGACTTGTTCTTGAGAAAGAAAACTGCATTCATTCTTGTATAATCATCAACTAATAACATAAAGTATCTCTCACATTTTAAGCCCTTTGTTGTAGTTGGTCCAACTAGATTAGTATGCACAATTTCCAATGTTCTTGTTGTTGAATATTCCTTTGATTTGAACCTGGTCTTTGTTTCCTTTCCTTGTTGACAATGCTTGCATAAAGTGTTGGTTGGTTTCGCGATCTGGGGCATTTCTCTGTCTGCTTCTCTTTTGCTGACTTTGACAAGGTTATCAAAATGCATGTGACCCATTCTTCTGTGCCATAGCCAACTTTCATCTTCCTTTCCTAGAAAACACTTTTCATTTTCAATTTTGCTTAACANGGTTGGTTTCGCGATCTGGGGCATTTCTCTGTCTGCTTCTCTTTTGCTGACTTTGACAAGGTTATCAAAATGCATGTGACCCATTCTTCTGTGCCATAGCCAACTTTCATCTTCCTTTCCTAGAAAACACTTTTCATTTATAATTTCACTTAACACATATATGTTGTTTGAAGTTCTAGCAGCTGTACCAACCAATTTCCCTGAACCTTCTCTTCTTATCTCACACTTTTGTGAATCGAAAGTAACTTTATGACCTTGGTCACACATATGACTCACACTTAGAAGATTATGTTTCATATCTTCTACCAATAGAAAATTTTGTGCCTTTTCATTCTTGTTCCCAATTCGGGCTGTGCCTTCTCCAATGATTTTGGTTGATTTATCATTTCCGAAGGAGACTGATCCATTTCTTTCCTTTCACAATGTAAGAGATTTGTCTCTATCACCTGTCATGTGTTTTAAACACCCACTATAAACATACCAACCATGTTTCTTTTGCTTAGATTGTAGAGCGACTATGCATTCTTCATTGCTATGCTAATCTTTCTTTCTTATCCATGTTGTTTTCTGAGGTTCTTGTCTGTGATTGTTGTTATTCTGTTGAGGTTCTTTAGGAGGGACTGCCATTCTAAAATATTTGGCCACGTGTAAAAAATTGTTACATTTGTAACATTCCACTTCAGTGCTCAAAGATTCAAACCTGTTGTAACTTCTTCTTTGTGTTTCACTAGGTCTTCTTGAATAACCCCTTTGTGTATGACTCTCAAAGTTGTTATTGTTCCCTTTGTTAGCTCTGCAATTCACAACTTTATGTCCAAAATGATTACTTCCATAACATAAACAAAAAAATATAGTTTGATACCTAGGAGTTGAATATCTTCTGAAAGGAGGTGCTCTTATGAATAATTCTTCTTGTTGAGGCCTATCTGTCTGTTGTTGATTCTGAAATCTGAATCTTCTTGGTAGAGGAGTGTCCCTGTAATCTTTCTTGTATATCTTCTTATCCCCTTTGATTGTTTCTACATAGATTTTTGGATTTGTTTCTTTCTCTGTTGTTTTGGAGCTTGATCCCTTTTCTGTCTAATTGTATCCAAGTCCAGACTTGTCAAGATAAGATTTTTGACTGCTGATAATGTCATCCAGAACTTTTGAGCTATTCTGCATATTTTTCTTTTGAATATCCTTTTTTAGTGTGACAATATTTGCTTCCAAGTTTCCAATGATCTTGTCCTTTTCTTCTAGTTGTTCTTTGAGTGATTCTTCAATGCTTTTATCTTCTTCTATTTGATCCTTCAATTTTTTGATCATTTGTTCTAGTTCTCGAGTGCCCTTTTTCTTGTCTAGTTCTGCTTGTAGTTTCTTGTTTTTATTCTTTTCTCTTCTGATAAATTCTATGGCACACATTAATTCTTCTCGATAGTCAACTTCTGCATCTTCAATTTTGTATTCGACTTCTTCATATCCTTCTTCGACTTCTTCATATTCTTCTTTGGAGTCTTCTTTGTCAGAATCTCTTACTACCATGAATATAACTCTTCCTGTCTCACTGTCACTGATTTCATCTTCATTTGATGATGATATGTCTTCTTTGATGCATAAGCTTTTCTTGAAATCTTTGTTTGTATTTCTTTTGCCTTTATATGTGTGTTTTCCTTTTGAGTAACCTTCATCATTTCTCTTTTTATTATGAGGACATTTGTTATCAAAATGACCAATACCATCACAGTTAAAACAAATTAAAGGAAGCTTACCTCTATACCTACCGTTGGTTCCCTTGTTCAATCTTTTGACGAAGTTGGCCACTTCTTCAACATCTTCTGAGACATCGCTGTTGCTACTATATTCTTCTTGTTCCTTATTCTTTTGCTTTGATATTTTGGATGCTTTGAAGGCTGCTTCTTTTACATCTGGATTTTCCTATTAATTTCTTATTTCATATGCTATGAAGATTCCATGCAGTTCATCCATGCTTATTGAGTTTAGATTCGATCTTTCTTCTAGTGCTGATATCTTAGGGTTGAATCTCATAGGAAGAGNCTTGTCAAGATAAGATTTTTGACTGCTGATAATGTCATCCAGAACTTTTGAGCTATTCTGCATATTTTTCTTTTGAATATCCTTTTTTAGTGTGACAATATTTGCTTCCAAGTTTCCAATGATCTTGTCCTTTTCTTCTAGTTGTTCTTTGAGTGATTCTTCAATGCTTTTATCTTCTTCTATTTGATCCTTCAATTTTTTGATCATTTGTTCTAGTTCTCGAGTGCCCTTTTTCTTGTCTAGTTCTGCTTGTAGTTTCTTGTTTTTATTCTTTTCTCTTCTGATAAATTCTATGGCACACATTAATTCTTCTCGATAGTCAACTTCTGCATCTTCAATTTTGTATTCGACTTCTTCATATCCTTCTTCGACTTCTTCATATTCTTCTTTGGAGTCTTCTTTGTCAGAATCTCTTACTACCATGAATATAACTCTTCCTGTCTCACTGTCACTGATTTCATCTTCATTTGATGATGATATGTCTTCTTTGATGCATAAGCTTTTCTTGAAATCTTTGTTTGTATTTCTTTTGCCTTTATATGTGTGTTTTCCTTTTGAGTAACCTTCATCATTTCTCTTTTTATTATGAGGACATTTGTTATCAAAATGACCAATACCATCACAGTTAAAACAAATTAAAGGAAGCTTACCTCTATACCTACCGTTGGTTCCCTTGTTCAATCTTTTGACGAAGTTGGCCACTTCTTCAACATCTTCTGAGACATCGCTGTTGCTACTATATTCTTCTTGTTCCTTATTCTTTTGCTTTGATATTTTGGATGCTTTGAAGGCTGCTTCTTTTACATCTGGATTTTCCTATTAATTTCTTATTTCATATGCTATGAAGATTCCATGCAGTTCATCCATGCTTATTGAGTTTAGATTCGATCTTTCTTCTAGTGCTGATATCTTAGGGTTGAATCTCATAGGAAGAGATCTTAGTACCTTTTGAACAAATACAAATTCTTCGATTTCTTCTCCCAATCTTATGATTGCATTCACTGTTTCATCGAATCATAAGAAGTAGGATGCAATATTCTCATCTTCCTTCATTTTTATTTGTTCGAACTGACCTCTGTAAGTTTGAAGCTTTGTTGCTTTGACTTTTGTATCTCCATAAATATTTTGAAGCTTGTCCCAAATATGTTTAGCAAATTTACAATGTGAAACTTTGGTGAATACCGTATCACTGGCACCATTCAAAAGTGTATTTGTAGCTTTGGAATTATTCTCACCGAGTTTCATTGCTTTGTCATTTGTTGGTTGAACTGCTAGTGCTGTGTATCCATCTACAATTGATTGCCAAACTTGAAATCCCTATGCTTGTATATATGTCTTCATCCTTATTCTCCAAAAAACATACTTTTGTCCATCAAACTGTGGTATTCCATTTTTATACAAGTTGATACTTTCCATGATCTACATTTTAGTGGTTAAACTAATTTATGAAGGAACATGCTTTGATACCAATTATTGGATTACTGAGAGGGCGAGTGAATCAATAATAGCGTAATTATAATCCTTTTTCTCCAAATAATCCAAGTGTTATATCAATGTAGAATTATTATTCGATAATGAGCAATAAGAAATGAAAAATCACACACATACACAGTACACCAATGTTTTACGTGGAAACCCAAATCGGGAGAAAACCACGAAATGGTTTTTCTTATATGTCTTGAAGAATTACAATCATTGGAAGCACCGATTTCCTTTGTTTTCCAGCTGCAACTGGAAGGAGGCTCCAACCCCCTAGTTTCTCAGGCTACAACCTGAGGGAAGCTCCAACTCCCCAATTCTCTGGCTACAACCAGAAGGAGGCTACAACCCCCTGTGTTCTTCGGCTACAAACAGAAGGTGGCTACAACCACCTGTCCTTTCCCTTTCCAACCGCCCTGAAGTGTAAGTAGAATGATGGAACCACTGTCAACCTGTCACTATGAGATATACTACTATACAACTGTATCAACTTGTACCATTGACCTGTATCCAATCTGTACAACTTCCCTATAATCAAACTATACCTGAACTAAACATGTATCTACAAAAATACAATAGATACGTGACCTATAGTGTAGCAGCCCGTGTATGTACATGCCCTATATGTTATGCAACCTACATATGTACGTTACCAAACTGTTATGCAACTTGCGTATGCCTTCTTAAAACTAGGTTTTCCTTTTTCTTGAAAACTTCTAATCCTCTGTAAATTCTTTCACATAGATCTGTAACCTATCACTATATCTAGAATGTAATTGTACGTTGTGCATGCATCCTCATATATAACCTTTACTCATGGAAAGTATGTCTCTCTCTAGTCATGTGTCATATAGGTATGTGTAATCATAAACAATTATAATATCCCTCACATGATCTTAGTCATCAACCCCTTTCTGATATTCAGTCTCTCAATACATCAACTACTACACAAATACAAGCTCTCAACCATGTACCATAAAAACCCTTAGCCATATTCCAAGAAATACAAGATGTGCCTCACAAGAAGTATCAATGATGAATACACCATCACTGTATTTCTGTAGATTTGACTTATGCAGAAGATCCCATGAAGCCACTAGTCTCTCTAGGGAGAATCCTCAAATATCCATTGGCATTCCTCATGCATACATCAAAATCCAACTAGTCATAGAAATAAGACATACCTTTTGAACCAATGGATGGATCTGATGTATCTGAGCACTTTAGACCTTCCAGGGAGCTTGATCTCATAATATAGAACCTATGCATCTTCATCTCTTCAAGTTTCCATGGATTTACCAACATGTACGCACCCTAATACACTACCATCCCACGTATAACTCAACATGTACGCACCTTGTACACAAAAAACCCACGTATAACTCAACATGTACGCATCTTATACACAGACAACCCATGTATAACTCAACATGTACACACCTTGTACACAGACAACTCGCGTACACCTCAGAAAATAGGGTTTTGCTGTAATTCCAAGAATTTCTCCGTCAACCCTTCATGCTACCTCAGAAGTTCGCCACTTCAGATGTATCCACAAGTATTTACAAGAAGCTTTACACAAGAAAATAGATATACAATATGTACAAGTGTGTGTATAATGAGTGAGCTTTTCCTTTTATTTATATCTTCATGTAGCCTTACACTTTCCTTATTTTAGGGCTTCTTCATTTAAAATAATTTCTTTTGCAAAGCATTTTGACCCTTGGGGGCTTCTATAAGACTTGTGAGGGGTACTCCAACTTCATATGGTCATAACTCTCTAACCGTGAGGAGTTATGTGACGTTCCACATACCGCCGGAAACAGAATGATAAGCACTATCCATGTAGGCTAGTTTCACTAACAAATTCATTTTCCTTCATCTCATTATTCCTCAAATAAGCATGGTTTCTCTCACTCTACAAAGCGTCTTCCCATGAGGGCTTTCACCATAAGGGGACCACTTTGGAGTTCATCCATTTTTACTTCTTACCAAACATGACAAGACAATAATGAGTCATCTTTATATCAAACAAACTTGGTTCCATTACCCAAACCTTGTGCTACAGGGCTTTCTTCAAGGGTTGACATCAATGACAACCAACCTTAATCAACATTCAGTTCCTTTCTTGAATTTTTTAACATTCTTCAGTTGTTCCTTGAGTCCAACAACTTATTGTTTTAAATTCTTGGATTTTTCCATGCTAACTCCCTGAGTCTTTAATTCTATAGCTAATCTTGTGAGGAAATTAGTTGCCTTTTTAAGGTTTGATTTTCTTCCTCACTTTCTAGTTGATCATGTTTGAGATCTTCAACCTTTTGTTGCTCCTTATTAAGAGATTGCTCCAAGGATTCAAATCTCTCTTGATCTAGCTGGCCTTTGATTCTAAAGTCAACTATGATTTGCTCATGTACTTTCTTCTTTGAACCTTGTTTCCTCCTTTGCTCCAGCATGGGATCCTTTAGTTTTTTACACCTTTGTTTATATTTTATTAGTTCATCCAAAGTACACTCAAGATCAGCTTCAAGATTGACTTTTTCTTCAATGTCCGAGTCTTCTTCAAAATAATCTTCATCACTAGAATTGATGTAGACTGAACTTTGTTCTGATTGATATGCTTGATTTGACTTCTCATCCGAGTAGAGGTATTTTATCTTGTCCCAAAGTTCCTTTGTAGAGTGACATTCACCTATCTTCTCTTTGACCTCATCAAGTAGTCCATCGAGGATTGTATTCATTGCCATTGAGTTACTTTTCTTGGATTTCTTTTGAGATGGATTCCTTACTTTGTTTTGTGGGAAGTAATCAATGATCACTGAATTCCATACTTCATTTCCCAATGCCTTCAGATGACTTTCCATTCTTGTACTCCAAAATATGTATTCTTCTTTTTTAGGTATTGGAGTTCCATTAACGGTGTAAATATTTTGTCCATCCATGTGTGCTTAATTTGATATTCCTTTTAGTTTGTTAGACTGTTCTTAAAGGAACCTTGATCTGATACCAATTGATGGAATATCCAACAATATTGAGAGGGGGTGTGGGTGAATCAATATTGCCTACTTTTTTCTTATTAATTCCATCAATATTAAACCCACACATTAATTATTCAATTAAGCAATATATGATGAACAACAAACCCTTCTGAACACAAGATTTTATCGTGGAACATAACAGGGAAAACCACCAACTCTTTTCTCATTAATAAATTGTTCTTTTGTAAAACTATTTTCAAGCTACAAATTGATGTTGAGACTATCCCCAAGTTTCTTTAGCTACAATTGAAGGGATGCTTCCACACCCCATTTACCAGCTACAACTGGAAGGAGGATATGACCCTCTAGTTTATCAGCTACCAATGAAAGGATGCTTCAACACCCTATTTACCAGCTGCAACTGGAAGGAGGCTATGACCCCCTAGTTTATCAGCTACCAATGAAAGGATGCTTTGACACCCTATTTACCAGCTGCAATTGGAAGGAGGCTATGACCCCCTACAAGATTGTATCCTACCCTAGCACCACCCTACCTCCATGTTTAAATTTATTGTCGATATGTGAATTTTTTGCTAACATCCAACTGATTTCATAATGCAATTCAATCTCTGATGCTCTTCATATTGAATTTGATTCATGTGGCCATTAACATAAGTCCTATCAGATTTGACCTTTTGACTTTGACTTTTTTTCCCTTGCTCCACCCTTCCTCCCTTTATGCATGTTATAACACTTATAACTCTCTTACTGTACTATGTTCAAGGTGTTCATAAACACACAAAGATACTATCAATTCTTCAAGTCTTCTTAGAATCATTAAACGTTGCACTTTCTACTTGTCTGCTGCAAACTCTACTTGTATGGTCTTCTGGTTATTTGTAGTCAAACTTCATCTCTTGCTCTTTGGATTGTTTCATTTAATCTTCACTGGATCTGCTGCAGTCCAATAAACGTCTTCTATGTCACACACTGGATTGGATAATTGTTGCTCTGTCTCCTTCTGTTCTTGATCCTCAATAAATTAAAAGATGCCCTAGAACCAACAGTTCATCTTCTTAGACTCTGCTTATGTTTTGATGTTCTTCTCTCAGGTTGTAGAGACACTTTCTTCTCACCACTCTTTCTCGTTTATATACTCTTCCAACTAGTGTGAGCTATGAAACATTGTGTCCCTTTGTTTGGGCCATCACACCCCTTCATTTAAAAATAATCTCATTTGTTTTTATTTGTCCAAATATTATGGAGAATCCCTTTCAATTTAATGAAAATGATTTTCAATAATCGATCATAGGTATGGATCAATTTCATTTAACTTTATTTCATGTTTCTGCAAATATTGCAGAAATCAAATTCTGTAGAGGCGCTTCCTTCAAACCATTTACTTATAACCATATGTGCAGGACCAAGGGATTATTAATTTAAGCACTGCTTCTTCTTTTTCCCTTTATTTATTTATTCCATATGACCTCAGGTGGTGACCAGATGCTAGGCCAAGCGAGTGCTTGACCACTTATCAAAATCAACGGTCATGTTTTAATCTGCCAATGCGATGGATGACTGTAGGTATTTCAGGACTTTCATCCTTAAAGACTTCCATCCTCTTTACAAATCTCCCGAATAAAATACACCTGTCCATAATCTTCAACGGTTGAGAATTATCCCGAAGTGTTCTTCAGATCGACCGACTCATGTCCACTTCATGACTTTGGCCTTTGGGACTTCAGGACTTAGGGAATTTTCTGGTGGTGAAGCTCCCGAAGTGACGTAACTTGCTAATGTCACTTGTTGACATGGCACTTCTTGAGTGGCTGCCACATGTCACTTGGATTCATGGCTTACATATTCTTAAAGTACCTATGGGACCTTGAGATTTTTCATCATCTGATTACACCACGTGTCCTTGCTGACATAGATCCCTTTATATGGCACATGTTCTTTTCCTTGATCTAATGGTAACGATACTTTCCAAAGTGTTCCGCTAATTGAACAAATCATATCCACTTCGGGACTTTGGCCTTCAGGACTTCAGGTAATTTGATTTCTCCACTTCCCATTTCTCTCAAAGTGAGATTCCCCGAAGTGTAAACCTTGAGTAACTTGACTTCATCCAATGGTCATTCTTTAACCCGAAAAGTCTTAACACGATCCAACGACTGTCGGGAATTTGACTATTCAGGATTTCGGGCCTTTGGCCTTTCTTATCCTATCCTTCTACTTTCCTTGATCCAACGGTCAGAATATCTTCCAAAGTGTTTCCTCAGATCAGACAACTTACGTTTATTTCAGGACATTTGCGGCTTACTCCGTCCTTCCATTAAAAATGATCTGACGGTCTTGATATCTCTTGAAGTGTTCTTCATATCCGACGGTTCACATTTTCTTCGAGACTTTAGCCTTCGGGTGAACTTACTTGTTCTCAACCCTTTTCTCCTGAAGTGGTCAGCGTCGAAGTTGACCATTGCTAACTTGGCACGCTCTGAATAGATTGGCCAATCCTCATATACTTTGGGACTTCATATCAGATATTCTTCGTATTTTCTTGTCTTATCCTTCCACTTAACTTGATCCAACGATTGATGTGGATTGCAGAACTATAACTTGTGTGTGGTTTAATTCATCGCCCAAACGCTATAATTGAAGTTGTGTAATTGTTGTTGATTTAACCACAATTGTTGATGTTTGAATCGATGAGATATGATGATCTAGAATAATTGTGAGATTGGAAATAAAATATATTTTAATTCTCCCTTCGTGCTCTGCAATAAATCCCTGCCCTTGATCTAGCACTTGCATATCCAACGGTACTGGTTTGTCCTATGGGGATTTTGATCCTGATCATATTTTTGCACTGTGCTTTCCCTTCTGAGATTCATGTGAATCATCTCTTCTGAGCTTCTAATCTTCAGTCACTAACCCTCCCGAGCTCTTAACTTGTTAGTCCTTATGTACATGGACTTTCATCTCTTTTTCCATACCAACTCATCATTATAATGTAAAGACTGTTGGGTATGTGTTATATTCTTTTCATGTGTGTGTGTGTGGGTGCGTTAGATACGACAATTGCGTCTGATGATACCTTCACCCAGATCTCTACCATGTGCACCGGGTGCTTTCCTAGTGGGGTAGGTATGCCCCCCCTAGTTATGTGCAACGTTCGGGGCAGTGCCCCGATTTTTTTTTTTGGGCAGGTTTTGCTATTTTTAGTGGATTTGTATATTAATCCCGGATTAAGGGATTAGGGTTTTGGTATCTATGGAATACCTAAAAACATTGTATATATTGTATGATGAATGGTGAAATTCGATATAATGAAAATAAGAAAGGTTTTCCCAGTTGAGGGTTTCCGGTAAAAAATCTCTGTGTACTCTATGTATGAGCCATTGATTAATTTCTGTATTGCTTAAGAATCTATATGCATTGCTTTACTTCACAGGTTTAAAACTTACATGTGGTATCAGAGCTCATTTTTGGCTTCAGAGGGATGCCTTTGTTGCTGAGGGTTTGGCTCAGTCTTGATAGATCAAGTTTATCTTGGGTCTGTGATAGACCTGGGTTTAGTGAGAGATTTTGCAGTGGAAATTCGAGTAATGAAAGAGGAATGGTGAGCTAATCTAGAATTGAGATAGAGAAGTTCAACGATAAAAACTTTGAGCTATGGAAGCTCAAGATGGAGGACCTTATTGTAGACAAAGAACACTGGATCGTTGTGGATCCTGGTACACAGCCTACTGGTACACCATCTACAAGCACACAAGCTACTGGTACACAACCTACCAGTACACAAACTACTAGTACACCAACTACTGGTATGTTGAAGGAAGAATGGGACAAGTTGGACAGAAGAACAAGGAGTACTATTCGACTCTGCTTGGCAGATTCGGTGTTGTTGAATGTCTCGGGAGAATCTACAACCAAGGAACTATGGGAT
>SNQJ01S0003671.1:151638-205395 GCA_010110895.2 Picea sitchensis | reverse complement strand
TATCAAATTGATGACTACTCTTACAGAAGTAGGAATATGTTGATAGGATTAATATTGGTAAAACTTGAATGTAAATGGCAGTGGTGGAAGAAATATTTTTATGAAACTACCTGAGTTCAGACAAGGGACATGAGCTGGGTTGTTTTGTTAAGTAAAATAATTTCTATCTACAAGGGCAGGTAAAGTATCTTTTAATAAATATGGCAGTTTATATAAGGGTTAAGACCCTTATGGAAAATTACTTGTGCTTAAAGGATATTGGTACGAATTGATAGAATTCATAGCGGTAATAATTATTTCTTTAATAAAATATCAAACCTTGTATATATGTATGAATCCTCATGATCATAGGATGGATGGAAAATGTGCAAGGTCAGTTTATTTGACCAATAGTGAATGAAAATGTTTGTTGGAGAATAACCCAGTTGAGCAATTAAAAAGGAGTCCTTTGGAATGTTGCTAGACCTCCTGGAAGAGGTAAAGAGGTATGCACACATGAGCAAGTTTATGATTCTCATGACTGAAATAAGAGAAAGTATATACCTATTAATCTAGGGACATGTATGTGAATGTGAATACAAATGGAGGAAATTTGGAATACATATGCACTGTAAGCATGGGTAAAACGCTTGGGGCACGAGGATATGCCAAAATTCATATGGAAAAGTTTGAGCATGCGTATAACACGCATATAACATTATTATAGTATGTTATTGGATGTAAAAATATGGTAATTTCATGAATCATATGGTTAATGATTATCTGAGTATTTTTTTTAAATGATAACTTGGGGAAGTAGGAGATTCCTCAGAAAGAGATAAGATGAAATGCTAAGAGAGAAAAGATCAAAAGTGACCCTTTTGATGACTTCTATCTTGTAATGAGGATAGTATAATTATTATTTTATTGATGAGATTGGTTGTGTAAGTGACTATAAAGTCTCATCAAAACTAGATAATGTTAAATCAATATGAATGAATGAGGTAAAAAGGTGCAAGTGATGCACTTGAATTTATGTAAATATACATATACATGCTTACAAGTATGATATGAATGTCTGAATAAGTGAAATGTGAGGAAAGATTTGTACTTTCCAGATTTAAATATTTTCCATGGATGCATGGTTAACCCTAGGTTGAAAGGGTCTGATTTGTATTGATCAGATAGTAGCTTGAGGGGGATGTGTTCCTTTCCTCGGGAATATTTTTTATAAATTGATGAGAGAGAAAAGGAGCGGGGAGGCTCTGTTGTCATGATAAAATCCAACATGGTTATTCCTTCGAGGATTGCATGAGAACGACTAGGAATAATCATGAGTTAAAATAATTGGTAAAGTAAATATGCAAGTGTGCCTAAGGTAGACACACAGAAAGCTACTACAAGTGGTTAAATGTATGAAAGAACAGTTTGAAAACAAGTTTATAACCTAAAGATACAGGTTTGAACATGTGAATTTAAAATGCATAATGAAAATGCAAGATTATATTTCTTGTGGAATACTGGATATAACTCTAAAATAATGAAGTTGAGGCTAACTCAAGAATGGAGGTCATGTCAGACCGTTTGGATATGCAACAAGAGAGTTGCATGTTGAAGAGGTTGTTGTGGAGGAACTGTGTAAAGAATAGATCTATACCCTTAATGACTGTTGATAATTGAGCAGTGGGTTGCATAACCTAATTATATAAGAATCCTGGATTCCATTTTAAAATATCATGCATGAGTACCAAGACCTATAGATGAATGAGGACCAATCTGATCTCTGGTTGGGAAATGTGCGGAATGCACAAGTTCATGATTCATTAGAGCAAGAAACTTGTTGATATAGCATGTTGAATTATCCAAGAAGTTCAAGGCAAACATGACTAAGACTACTCAAGAGGTAGAAAAACAAGACCCTAGGAGGGATAAATTGTAAAAGCAAAGAAGTAGAAAGTGATTAATACTTCTCTCACTATGAAACTCTTAATAATAAGACAAAGTTGTATGCTTAAAAAGGACAACTGTAAAAATAAGTACAGTTAGTAACTGAAAAATACAATATTGAATGTGTTTAAATGAATGAGATTGTTTAATCTATAGTGTATGAAGGAGATGAGGATTTGAAATTAATTCAGCTAGGATAAAAGTTCCCTAATGGGAGAATCCCTTAACTTCTTTCTTGTTGTTTATTATTTTTCTCTGGAATGATAAATTGATATGTTGATGAATGTAGATATTTTGGCATGAGAATGTTGAGAGCTGCAACTGAAATTTGATTGTGGTTGCACTCATGAAAACATTAGGGACAATGTGATGGAGTGCATATAGATATGCTAACGAATATATGAAAAGGTTTTAGTGAAATAAATTCTATGGTACATGGATTTGATTTTACATGAAAGATAATGTAAAATGTAAATGTGGTGATGTATGACACGTATAGAGAATATTGAACGTATTAGGGAAGGAAAATTGCCAATAGTGAAAAACCTCAGATATAAGTGAATGCAAGAAGGTTGTTGATAAAATAAAAAACTACAAAATGGATTTTAGAAGTCACCAGGAAGCACCATTGAAGAGGTAATAGAAGAGAAGGTGCTGGTAGCCAAAATAGGCATAAAGATTTCATGCCCATGTGACATGAGAGGTAAAAGGGAATTGGGTAATAATCCATTCTAAAATAGTCTATTCTTGATGTATGCATGTAATTTGAATGGCTGTTGTATGCCATTGATACCCAAGTAGGGTATGATTCAGGAAGAAAAACTTGCATGATGGAGGTGTGAACCTCTAACAACCGAGCATGATTGAAATCCTTGGAAAAATGCGTGAACACATATATGTCACAAGGAGTGATTGGGAACAAAAGTGCTTGGAGGTAGCATGATGATGTAATGCATTAAGGAGATACATGTGATAAGAGAGTGGGTATATATAATACTGCCAATTGTGGAAGAAGTATATTTCAGTTCTCTGCAGAATTGCAGAATGGTAAAGAGAGGAATTGGGTGGCCATAAACGTCGACACTCTGGTTACCAATGAAGAAAGAATGCTCGAATGCATTCATGTGAACCTTTTAGTTTCACGTATGTTGATTTGAGTTCATGATCAGTTGAAGAAGGAAAACACAATCCTGTTGTAAAAATAAATGCGTATAAGGAACCATGTGGTAAAAGATTGGATGATTTCTAACCCACTTAGATAAACTGCCTAATATGAAAAGTGATAATATGAAAATCAATGTGATGGTGCATTATGTGTGAATGTGGCCATGGATATTGGCACATTGATTAAGTTAATTTGAAGTATGATTTCATTTTGAAACGTTTGGTATGCTAAAATAATGTATTTGTAAGGAATGGTATTTCCTTCTTGAGTAGATGAATTTGATTGATAATTTGGAGAATTCTGAAAATTGCTTGTGAGCCAACTACAAGTGTGTAATGAAAATATAATGTGCATGAGAAATATCAATTTGTTTGGATGATTGAAGTGGAAATTACATGAAGAAAGGTCTTGGCATGGAAGTGTTGTAATTCCACAAGGAAGACCAATGCATGTTGATTATAAAAGAGCCAAACTRCCATGAGAAAGATATCTCAGGCTTGTGAATCTGGTTACTATGTGGAATAGATATGAAAATGAAAATATTAATTRTTGAACATGCACATATAGAGAATGATAATTTCATTCTATTAAAGAAATGGTTTGATAGTTGTGATTGAATTGTTAAGAGTAGACAACTATGAAATTGCTTGTGAGCCTTTGTAAGTATTACAATAGAGTTTTATGGTACATGAAATACTAATAATATGTTGGATGAATGCAAGATGGCAGCATTTCATAAAAGGTGGTCTCAATTATGGTGCTACAAAGATACATCATAAAGAATGATGCCTACTGTTGCAACAACCAAGAAAATTATGAGATATAATTTCATATTTTGTGAAAAAGATGATTTTCCTTATGAAATAAATTTGAATTTCTAAATAATGTTTTTATAATATTGTCTCATAATGATCGTATGTGTGTGTTGCAGATGAGACAATAGTTTTTAATGTTGGAATGTTTGGACATAAAGGCTACTAATTGGACATTGGAGCCTTATGTTTTTCATAACGAGTAGACCTTAGTGGGGGTATGGAGATGACCTGACACTCTCCTTGTGTGTGAAAGACTTGGCAATATGGATCCCTGAAGGATTGTGTAGCAGTGAAAGGATTCTTGAGCCTGGAAGGGTGAGTGAAACAAGAAAGAGGCAGAAAAATAATACCACCATGAGATGAATTCTTTCCTAAATCATCTATATGGAATAGAGCATGTGACTTCCATGTGAAGTATGAAAAGATGAATCATGTGTTTGGAAATAGAACACTAGAAAGACAACAAGCTTCCAATAGCAAAGACATGGATATTTTTGAATAATTTTGAATTCATATGTATATGATGCATCGAGGAAAGTGCATAAATAAGAGGGAGGGGAATACATTACCTCTAGGCCAAAACCCAGTTGAAATGTAATTACAAGTATGCGTACATGCTGGTGAGCCAAGAACTTCTTTTGGTCAAAGATCCTATTTTATATTGTGTATTTTCACTTGGAAAATAATGAAAGAAAACATGACTACATGTAGACCATCTTGACAAGAAGAGTAAGGAGGATAAACTCCATTAGAATGGGAAAAGGGGGCTAGGAGTCTAGAAAAGGGGCTAACATAAGGGGGATTAAGCAAAAAAGGAATATTTTATCGATATTCCTAAAGTTAAAGTCTAAAGTAGGGGATAATGCATTTTATCCTAAGTCCCTATGAGGAAATGTATCAACATGTGAGGGAACCCATGTGTGGCCCATGTAATTTCCAGCATGACAAGTGTCAAGTTGGGAATGTGCACATAATATTTTCGGACTTTAGATCATTCATCCATGATTTGATCATTATTTTTTCCCACCTCACCTCATTGTTGTCATCTAGACTTTCATGCTACTATTATCGTACTTGTACTTGTACCTATAGGGAGAGCACCAAATTCTGCTGAAGAGCATCAAAAGAGAATTTTTAAGTTGAAGAGGAAGGTTGTAAGTCCCATGTGCATTCTCTCCAGGTGGGAGAATTGTAGGGAATTTGATTCCCAGAGGTTCCAAGTTGTTGTCATAGAAATTTGATTATTCATGTCTAGCTTGTTGTTGAATCCTGGAGGGAAGTGGGCAACCATAGGGGGAACACTTCCTGAGTGGAACAAGCATATGGGGAAAGTAGAGTGTTTAATATTGTTTTTGAACTTGGCACGTGTATTGAGATATGTTTTTTGTTGAGAGACCTCTAGGGATAGATTTTCCTTTCCCTAGTGGAGTTTAAGCCCAGCTGGGGGTGACATGTTCTCATTTTGTGGGGAATAATGTCTAAGGTTGGGAGAAAAGTCATAGGTCTTCATGCAATTGATGGTTCAATTTTTCTAGATAAGTGATCATTATGTACTTGTTTAATTATTGTTGATTGAGAATATATGAAATCCTATGTTGAGTATTAGTGTGCAAAATACTGTGAATTGTGGTCATAATTAATTGTTATTCATAATAGAGTTTAAGTAATATTCACTATAAATTTTTTATTAAAATTGTATAGATGATGTAAACATGTAATTCTATCATGGTTTCCATAATTATCATTACCCTGAGCATATTGGTGATGAGACTGCTTCAATAATGGAGTTTGTAGTTGTAATACCCTAAAAATGTTTATCAACGACTTCGTTTATATCTTCGAATGTCTATGTAGAATTAATAATTGTACATATGATAAGTGGGGTAATTACCTATCTTGTTACAAACAAATTTAAGTGAGTAAAACCTCAGTATTTTTTGTTGGAAAGGCCTTGAATATCTAAAGAAGGTTTGTTGGGCATAGTTTCTCATCCTTACATTGTGTTGAGAAAATATTAATAGTTTGGGGTGGATTTTACAACCTCCGAGTGGTCTTAAGAGTCTTAGGAAAGCCTCATAGAAAAACTCAGATCATTAAATACTACAAGAAACCTTCTCCCCCATAGGATATATCAGTGATGATGTGTATTTCAGGTCAGTCCACGTGGAGGGTCCTTGACAAGAGTGACCCACAGTGTCACGTGGCATGGTGTTAATTTCTTTTGGGAAACGAAGGGTGACGTGGTCTGAGTGCTACATGTCAATCCAAGTGACAACATTGGCTAGGTCCACGTGTGTAATGTACAGGTAGTGGAATTAGGAGCATGGAAGGTTCATAGAGATGGGGAGGTGAGATGAATGATTCTGTGATTTTGCGAGTCCATGAGTCTGCCAACCCGTGAACCTGATAGGATCGCAAAATAATATAAGTGTTGAGACCTTTCTGAGTGGATTATGAAGGGGCGGTACATATGTGTACGTCTGTGAGTCCATGATTCTGTGAGTCTGTGAATGAAAAAGAAGCTAAGTGTTGGGGGCGGGTTCATGAAAGGTACAATTAAAGACCATGAGTCCACAAGACTGCCACCTACGAGTCTGTGAATTCATTAAGGTTGTTAGAAGAAGAAAAAAATTTGATACCCTGTCCTTTAGAAGGTAAATAGGGGGTTAGGTATGTTGTAGAATTTATACTCATTTTTCATAGAATTTTGCAAGGAACTCAATGTAAATTCTATTTTTGAGTTTGAGCAGTGGAATTCAAGAAAGTCCATCAAATTAGCTTTGCAAGGCCATATTGTAATGTAATTTGACACTTGATATAATGAAGAGTAGTCTCATTATTTTAAAGGGATTTGAAGATGAAGTAATTTATGTCATCAATATACGTAATTTGAGTTCTTTTATTTTCTGTTGTGTTCCCATAAATCTTCAAATTTATGATTAGTTTATGATATTTTGGATAAGAAGCACATCATCATTTTTCTGCAAATCACCTCAATACGATCAAGCAATTATTTTGAATCAGGTTAGATGTTATATGTATATTTTTAAAGGAACGTGTGGCATCTAAGGATTTTCGGATCAAGTGGTATCAGATCCAGTTTTGACGTGTATTTGTAAGTTGTTGATTTGACAAGGTCCAAGACTTAAGTTGGTGAAGATTTTGAAGACTCTTGTTGGGAGGAAAAAATGAGTAAATCTCTTGTGAATTTAAGGCTGCATAAGAACATTAATGAACAGATTCATAAGGAGAATTCTAAGTTAAGGATGCTACTGAAAACTCTCAAGGAAGAGAAGTAGAAGTTGCAATATCAACTAAGATATGTCATGAGGAATTCCATAAAGGTATTTTTCATGAGTTGGAAATAAATTTGTAGACCAAGGATCAGGTATTGGAACCATCAACATCAATCCATGAAGATTAGCAAGTCAAAAATGTAAATTCTTTGATGAAAGAGAAACTAGCCCCTTCAAAAGGCATGATTGAGAAGGATGACTCCTCATATTGTTATTTTTCCCATCAATATGGAGAATTCTTGAGGATTGGTGAAGCAAGGAGAAATTCAAATGAAGAGGTCCTTCATAAACAACTAGTCTTACCTTCCAGCCCAGGGAAAGGTAACATGTGTAAGACATCTTCAAAGAAGGATGTGCATTCTAAAGAGGGAATGAAGACATTTCCCACTGGTAAATGGTCTATGTATCCATTTGCTTCTTATGGAACTAGTAACCATGATATGGAGAAATGTCAAAAAAGATAGTTCGTGCAATAAATGCCCTCCAAGAAGAAGGCTAAAGGTAGAGGTCATTTCTCAAAACAGAGGGAAAGGGGGAATGACACGAAGATATCATGGTTCTAGGATGGGAACGAGAAATTATGCCATTATTTTGGTAAGAGAATGGGGTCTCCACTTACTGAACCTATGACATTGCACATGCATTTGTGGGATATTAAAGAATACCCCTAATTTCACTAGATATTGAAAAAAAACTTCTAAAATCTTTTTGTTGAACTCCCCTCCCAATGAATATTTCCAATAACAAAATCCTTGTTTTCTAAAATCTTTTATGAACCTCCCACGAATATTTCAAAAAACCTTTGTTTTTACTATATATCCCCTATGTTTAGGTGATTTTCCCCTTTTATACCCCCAACACCTATATACTTCAAGATAACCCCAATACATGTAATATATTGACCTTGTTTTTCACAATTCTAAAATCCCCCTTTATGAATGAATGTGATAAGATATTGGTCAACAAGGTGAATCCCCTGTGGGTAAGAGTGGACATCATATCAAGAAGTGTTGGACACTTTATCCACACTTAAGTCCAAAGCATAAGAGAAAATATGTAAGGGCACTTGAAACGACACAAGTAACAGTCCCAGGAGAAGTTGATGGTCCTACTAAAAGATTTGAGAAAGAATACTTCCTAGTGGTTGGTATTAACAGAGTGATATATGAATACATCAAGGAATGGTTCATGGGAAGTGGATCATCTCACCACATGACAAGGATGAGATCAATATTCTTGAATTTATTATAGATCGACACAGATTGCTATGTAGGATATGGAAATAACACCAGATAAGCGATAAGAGGGTATGGATATGTAAGATTCCAACTCAAGATGAGAGGATTTATGGGAATCGAGAATATTTTATATGTTTCATATTTGAAAGTAAACATAATCTCATTTGTGTCTTTTGAAGATGAAGGATATGCAGTCACATTTCAGAATGGCCAGGTACTTGTGTATTCAAGGGAAGCTTCTCAAGACACAAAAATAGTGTTTGGTGTTTGCAAAGAGAGGTTATATAAGTTATTGGGAAGACCTATAATATGGTCTAATGATTTCCTAGATTCAACATCAGATTCAATGTCAGATTCAACATCAGTGTCAAAGGCATTGTCAGAGATAGGAAGTTGTGAGACCCCTTCTATTATTAAGGGGAGGATGAGTCCATGAATAAACCATCCATCAAAAGATATTTCATTGTAAATATGTATCTTTGTAAATGTAATATGCATATGTAGATATCTCCTAAGCCTATTTCTAATGTTGTATTAGAAGGCTTGTAAGCCACTCATTGTAGATCATAAGAGTGAGAGGAATTCTGTAAAATTTCTATATATCCACCTTGTATGTTGTTAACAGTGAGAGGAATTTCTTAAGAGAGTTTCTATATATCCACCTTATATCTTGTTAAGAGTGAGAGGAATCTTGTCAAAAGGATTTCTATATAGCCACCTTACATATCATTTGAAGTGAGAGGAATTTTGTAAAAAGGTTTCAATATATTCTCTCTGTTATAGGAGTTAGAGGGATATTATAAAGATTTCTAAGGTTTTCGACAAAAATATAGGAAATTATATTGTCTTGTTATCAACTAAAGGGCTACATATGGATCGAATTGTCTAATTTAACATCTTATTTTGAAGAACCAAAGGAAAAGGAATAAAAGGATGCAGACAATTGGAACATGTAGATCGAAAGAGGGAAGATAATCAAAGCTATGTAAATCTTTCTAGATCTGGTAAAGGAGAAATAATCTTCTTTGTAAGAGGATGCATGCTATAGGCATCTTCAAGATATTATCTCATGTTCGTGTATATGTATACCTTGAGCAGAAGCAGTTCAGGCAGTATAGAAATAATTGTTTTCAAGGCAAGAGAGAATTAATGGACAAGGAATTCATTCAAAGACTCCTACAGATACATCAACAATATAGGAATAAAGATTCCAAAAGGGCAAGGCATAGATCAACATTCGACTTGGTTTCATATTGACCAAGATAAACTATCTTCAATAGAGAAGGAGATGAGACTGGATGCTGAGAACACGATTCAGATTCAAATTCATATATTGCAGAGATTCAATGAGTAGTCTTTCATTATGAAGGAATCTATGAGTCATAACCAGATTTATATCTATATTAGTGACAATGTCAGAGGCCAGAGTCAGAGCCATATTTCAAAAGCAGACCAAACTACACTAATCTAGTATCTAAGATATAAGATCCAAGATGAAGACCGAGTCTCAGAATATTCAGAAAGGTGGAAGAGTGAATAATTCATCATCGCTAAGTTGTTGAAATATTCATACTTTTGGAGGACCAAAAGTTCTTATTGGGAAGGTGTGATCTATGAGGATCCAGGAATGCTCATAGAGGTCCAGGAGGATCCATAACATGTCAAAATTTGACTATATAAAATTCTCTCGAAAATAAGATCAATTCATAGAACTCGACGATAGCTTTCCAATGATGCAAAAATCACCTCAAATGGATTTCGTATGCAAAAGTTATGGATGGTCAAAGTTCAAGTCAAACTGAGAAAAAATGAAAGAAGTCAACAGGGTCAAGGTGACACGTGTCACCAATGCAAGGGTGAAACGTGGAAAAACCGTACAATCCCTATAGTGTTTTCATGGTGACATGTGATAGGCAGGTGAGGTGACATGTCAAGTTGACAGGTGACTGGGCAATCCGTACATACAATTGGCACCAATTATATGTAGACATGTGGAAAGGATAGACTAATGAGAGGATTCCACGTGGCAGTCTCCCATTGGCCATTAATGGTTAATGTTTTTCAAAAGTATAGGAGTTGACAAGGGTCCAACCCGCGACATCCTATAACCTTATACAAACCTCCATTGCCAATATGCCACACTAATGTTACTTAACCGTATATGGTGGCGATTGTTTTTAAGTTTGGTAAATGATTTAGTGGGTGGAAAAAAGGGCCTAGGGCCCATGCCTTGGACCCATGGTTCATTTGAAGTTCCATGTATCCATACCGATATTCCACGGGGCGTTTAAACTATATGCCAACCACATGATATATTCACAAGGGCCTATTTATATTCCCAACCACCATATAATCAAAATGATGATAATAACAACAATAATAATAATAATAATAATATATTTTTAAGGTCACGACCAAGCCAGACACCAAATTGGTGTATGAGACCCCCTTTGCCCAGCGATTTGACTGGTAAAGTCTACGAAGGTATACATAGCCTACCCCCCTTTGGATTTGAATTTGTGACCTCTTAAGATGAAGCACACATCATTAGCATGGATTGACCCCACAACCCACTATGTAATATATGCCAACACTTAACCACTTCTGCTAAGGGTGCGAGTTAGGAACCTGCCTGACAAACTTTTAATGCCAACCAAAGTTTCGGGTGGAGGTTTAAGGGTGACCCCCCTATTTATGGGTGTGTGGATCGAGGTCTATAGACATCCCGAGAGTACACACAATACAAGGTCGGAATGGATCTCGAGGACGTACAAATGCATAGATTTGCATGCAAGAAGAGGAGCCAAGTTTGATATTGTCTCAATATGTGTGCTAAGTGGTACTTTGTCCAAATATAGGCATATTTATACTCATTTTTCTGAGAGGATTTTAACGGTGAGGTTATTTTTGTGCTAAAAGATCAATTGCGAAAGTCTTAGTCCATATTTCCATTAATGAGCACCATAATGCGTTGTTTGGCGTGTAAAGAGGGTAAAATTGAGCTAGTTCAGAATATGGTTGAATTTATACTCATTTTTCTTATAATTTCACAGGGAACTAAATGGTAAATTCCATTTTTGAGTTTGAGCAGCGAAATTAAATAAAATCTATCAAATTGGTTTTGTAAGTCCATATTGTAATGTAATTTGACACTTGAGATAATGAAGAACAATCTCATTGTTTTAAAGGGATTTGAAGATGAAGTAATTTATGTCATCAATATATGTAATTTGAGTTCTTTTATTTTTTGTTGTGTTCTATCATAAATCTTCAAATTAATCATCAGTTATGAGATTTTGGATAAGAAGCACATCGTCATTTTTCTGCAAATGACCTCAATACGATCAAGAAATTATTATGAATTAGGTTAGATGCTATATGTATATTTTTAAAGGAACAATTGGTATCTAATGATTTTCATATCATAATATTTACCATAAGTTCAACTGAAATTATATCATTAAGAAAAGGATAAATGGATGGTGGAAAACTTATTATGGGCTTGAAAACAATTGTAATTCAACGGAACTTTGGATATGAGATAAGGAAAAACTTCTCTTTGAGACTCTCGTTACTCTTGTTATTCTATATGGGTGCGAAGTTTGGGGATGTGGTATCGCTAGAGAGTCATGGAGAAATATAGAGTAGATCCAAGAGAATTTTATAATCTATAATTTCAAAATTAAAGGAAATGCACCCTATCATATCCTCCTCACATAAGAAAGCCTTATTTTCCCCATTGAGAGAACGACTATGACTAGATACTTATTGTATAAGAACAAGTTAACCAACATGGAAGACAAGGGGCTTCCTAAAATTGTGCCACCTTTGGCTCAAGCGGGGATGCCACAAGGATGCCCAATATTGACTAAACCATTGGGGAATAAAGGAAGATATCATATTGTAGAATAAGAATAATATTAAAAATATTATTACATCAAAATTTAAGGAGAACAAGTGGCGCTCATAAAGAGTTAGAGGGAAAAATAAAATTAAGATATTATAAGGAGGTAATCAACCCTAATCTATAAGATAAAAAATATCTCTCTGTTTTGACAAATGTAAAGAAAAAAATAAACATTGCTAAAGTAAGAACAAATTCTCATGAGCTCCATAGTGAAACCATGTGTTAGTCAATTCTAAAAACTTGGTGGGATGAAAGACGTGGGATGAAAGAATCTGTCACCTTTGTGACACTAGGAGGGTTGAATATGAAAACATTTTTTCATAGAATGTCCAACATATGCCGAGATCAAATCTCAATTTCAAAATATTTGTCACACTACTCTCCTTCCTAACCTTTTAACTCAACAAAACTATGGTGATGTTTGAACACTTCTTTTACAAAAATAAAATTTTAAAGAATTCCAAAAAATCTCTTACCTTCTTAAGATTGGATAAACCAATTCAATCTCTAAACATTCTTCTTCATAGTCATTATCATTTTAAAATCTTTTTTATATAATATATAAAATATTAATTTTAACTAAAAATAATATGTATATATATTAAAAATTGAAAATCAACTTCTTTTTAATCTACTTTAATATTTGATACATCCAACATTATACTACATCAATTTTTTAAAATTTCAATAAGTTTTGTCACCTAAACAAAACCAACTACTGCACAAGTTTTTCTCAATTTCATTTTGCTTTATCTTTACAGCCAAATTCAACACTTGACTGGGCCCCTTTCTTTCACCGCCTTAACATTCAACGTTCGTTCGACTATTTCTTCGAAAATTCCATGGTGATTTCATTTTCATTATAACTATCTTGATCACGACGCTATAACAGTCGGTTGTCATACTTCCCCTGTTGCAGTTGCGTGCTCTGTGTCGTGCATGTGCTATTTGTACTTCCGGAGGAGCCTTCCCAGAGTTTGAAACTACAGTCATCTCAGAGAACAATATTATCCACATTAGGATATGGATAACGACAAAAGTGTTCTCCAAAGTGGTGAAGGACTCCAAGTTTCAGTTCCACAATAATATCACATTATGATATGAATAACGACAAAAGTGTTCTTCAAAGTGGTCAAGTTTCAATTGCTTTAATAAGATTGTATACAGTTTGAGTGGGTCTAATGGTTAAGAACATGTAGGGTATGTATATCTTTGTAAACTTTACCAGTCGAATTGTTGGGTGGAGGGAGTCCCTTGTCCTACAAACAAGGGAGTCTCATACACCAATTTGGTGTGGCTTGGCCATGACCTTAAAAAATAGATTATTATTATTATTATTATTATTATTATGTTTCCATAAGATGTGATGTCGCTGAGAGCTCCTTGTCTCACAAACAAGAAGTCTTATACATCAATTTGATTTCTGCCTTAACCATAATCTTAAAAATTACATAAATTACTGCTTAAGTAATCCTAATAGTTAAGAACATATTTTTCTCTTAAAAAATCATATGTTAAAATCCAAAACTAATAGAATATGTACACCTTTTCATAATTTTTAAAATATAAATAAAAAAATATTATTTTTCAAAAATAAATGTTATTTTACAAAGGTTATGTATAAGAATTATAGTTTTTATAAATATATATTAAAATTTAATATAGTTAAAGATGTGTATTGTAATTTAACTTAACATTTAAATAATAATAATTAATACATAAATATTTAAACCTAACCTCTATATATATAACAAACATAAACACTATATAAATTTAAAACATTATTAAAAAACTAAAAGCTACTTCTATAAACATTATTACATATAACTTGTAGAACTATAATGTCTATCCACATCGTCCATATCACATGGCTTAATTCACATGTTGTTAGAGTATCCTTTATTGTTTCCCTATAATATCCTCTACTTTCAAACTAACAAAGAAGTGCTCATTAATAAGTATATTAAATAAAGGTTGCGTATTAATATGTCTATCATTAAATCTCAGAATATTCATGTGTTTTGGAAATTTTGTACACTTGAAAAATATTTTTAGTTTGTGTTAGTTTTTGGAGAGTATAGAGTATTTTTTCCAACTTACCACCAAATTTCATAAGATACTATAAAGAGTTTAAGTAATGTGTATAAGTTTAGAATTATAAAAAAAAATGACAACAAAGATTTACTATTTTTACTAGTGCACCTTCCATTCCTAGAGTTAAGTTCTAAACTTTTTTATTTATTTTAAAGGACATATTTCTATATATTACCACCAAATTTTATAAAAAAATATGAAGTATGAGGAGTGCACTTAAAGCCCCATAAATATCATGATAAAAAGCTTAGATTGCATTTCATGTGTTCATTTTTCCAAATTTTGCAAGTTGACTATTCAAACCACAAAGATATCATGATAAAAAGCTTAGATTGCATTACGTGTGTTCACTTTTCCAAATTTGCAAGTTGACTATTCAAACCACAAAGAGTGGATTGCATTTGAAAATTAAAAAGGTGATTATTAACTATGTATAATATGATTAATTAAATAACTATTTGGATTACCCCAAAACCAAAAATTCTTGGAAATCATATAGTCATCCCCTCATAGTTTAGATGTTTGAAATTTTTATGTAATGGCTAGGCTTTTTACCTCTCTAGGATTTGTGCCTCTTATAGTTACTGGTTGTGTGTGATGTAGATACCCTGTAAGTGGTTCTATGAATGTAATAAGGCCCAAGTGTATTGGTTCTTGATTTAATAAAGTGTGCATAGGTTGTTGTTGAATTCTTTTGTTGTGATTTAATTTGATAGTATATTACGCGTGGAATGTCTTAGTATTTAATGCATTTGCAAATTTGTTGTGTGTTGTGACTACTTTCACTATGTGATTTTGATTGCAAGATTCCAAGTACTGCATCAAGTGGTAGTATTAGGGAAAGTGCATCATGAGAGTGTGAAAGACATATGAGTGTTGTAGACAAATTCAATAAAGAGTGAAGCGTTAAGTAGAATTTTATGGTAATAGGAATGCGAGGATTCTAAGCCCAAGTACCAAGTTGCAAAGATGTGAGAAAGGAAAACAATAATATTAATGTGAAAGACATAAAAAACATTGCAGAAGAAACATTGAGTGAGGTGGCCTACATTATAAATATTAATAATAAAAAATAGTAATAATGAGAGTGGACATGTTGAATAAGGAAACATGACAGGAATAAGTGAATTTCCTATGAGTGGTGTTATTGCTCAATTTGTACTTATTCCAAAGGATAAGGTTTAGGGAAGGAAAATTGGCATAACGAGCGGTTATCATATCACTGTCACCTCAATAGGATGCCTATTTCTATTTGGGGTTGATAGCCTAGGGGAGACGTCCCCGATGACCTGGGGGTTTGAGAAGGAAAAGGTTAAAGTTTATATGAAAATGTCCCCTCTCACAAGTCACACTGATCAGAAAGTCCTAGGGTTTTAACCAATGAAGTAATGAAGAATTAAGATGTACTTGCCCAGAACAAAGCAACAAGAAAATATATCTAATGCAAACACAACGTGTTGTTAGTACTTCATAAAACCATGGACTTTATCAATAAAAGAAAATAGTTGAAATATTGTGAAGCAAAAAGAAATTTGTAGCAACAATGTTTGTAAGACAACAACTTCACAATAAGTGCCTTAAAATGGCTTTAAAATGACGAAGAATAATTACTATTCAATACCAAAATACCAACATTTGTCAGAAGCAAATAAGATGGTGTATTTATCAACTTTCTCAATTGCTTTTAGGTGCTTTTAGTGTTGCAATGGATGGTTGTAGCTTACTGTTAGGACTCAGAAATGTCACATTTATATCCTCTTTTCCCTTCACCATTCCTTACATTTCATGGTCCTAATAAACCTTTTATCATACCATTTCCATAATTAAATTTGGGTTTCTCCTTATTATTTTCCATTTTATTCATTTTAGTATTATAAGTGAATTTGTGATTAAATATTAGAAATTAACATATGTTTTCACTAATATCTCAAAGATATGCGAGCTTTGTAATGTGTAGAATATGTGAAGGATTAATTCAAAAGAATTCACAGATATCTCCTCCACCATTTCAAGGAGATAATTATTCAAACCTATTCCAAAGGAGAAGATCATGGAGATTTGGATAACATATCTTATCCAAAATATATGAGAGATATGTATGAGGATTTAAAGGGACTATATTTTGTAATAATGGGAAATAGGTTGAGAGAATAGTATAAAAAGAGAGTGCTCTCTCTCCATTTCAATAGTCATGATTAGTCTTAGATTTTAAAGAAAAAATTTAGATTATATTTTGATTAGAAATGAAAAGGGATCTTAGCTTTGTTTCATAGAATTGGTTTTCATGCTTTCATGATTTTGTCATAGAGTTGATTTCATCATTATAATGCAAGATTGATTCATTGTTGATGTGAGCTCACATGTGTTATGTTGTCTTGTTTCTCTTCACATGTTGTTATTTCCTTATGCAATTTCCTTCTTTCCTAGATAGATTATTTCATGCAATCTACTTTCAATGCTTTCTAGATTAATTTGATTTCAACAATTTAGCTTAAGGGGGGAATTAGATTGTTAATTAGTAACTAGTAAGGGGGGTTAGATTAACTTAATTCCACTTCAATCCTGCACATACAGTGCACGTGCTTTGTAACCCTACGAACCTCGAATTGATAAATTAAATGCTTGGAGATTTATTTAACGACGATAAATTGCACCAACATTTTGGCGCCGTTGCCGGGGAAAGTGAAAGGGATTGAAGTTTAGTTTGAATNCTGCAAGTGTTTCTACATGTGTTGGTAAGGGGTCATAGCAGCTACTTGAGTGCAGAATCCTCATGTTCTCCCTGCCAACATGTTCCTAACTCTGAGGTGTCGGGGTGGTGAGACGAGGGGAAGAGCCTATGCATCGGTTGAGGCACCTAAACGCGCTCGACCTCATTTGGGACAAAGCATGCAGAGTGTGTTTCAATTCCGAAAAGCGTGGTAGTGTAAATTTCAATTCCAATAATTTCAATTTCCGTAATTTCAATTTATGCAATTTCAATTTATGCAATTGTGAAGAGGTTTTTGTGTGTTTTAGCAAAAGTTCTTTTATTTAAGTTTTTCATTTCGACATGGGTGTTGTAAGAATCCCTTTTTCAATATGATTTAACTATGAGTTTAAGATTGGAATAACTCACTCAGATCCTTGCAAAAGTTGGGATCTCCTCTTCTCACGAAGAGGAGATATTGACAACAACCATGAGCTTAATTACTCCTCCAACAACGAACAAGGAATCAATATTCGAGGGATCCTACACATTTAATGAAGAACAATTATGCGAGCAAGAGATCCAGGATGACAATGAGGAGCTGTAGAACGATCTGAAGGAGGAAAACCATGCCTACGAAAGCTATATCGAGCAATGGTTCCAGGTAAGTACTCATTTAGATAAATTTTGTTTTTATTTTTATTTAGTTTATTTAACGATACAACAACAAGATTCATTCATTCTTGTAAATTTCCATTTTACATTCGAAAAGTTGCCATTGAACATATTGTTGTTACTGCTACGTGAGTGGCTACATTGGCTATTTAATTACACGTAACTAAATTCTAATTGTTAATTAGTATAGAGTAGGTAGGATTTTATTTCCAGTTTTCTTTTGTTTTAGAATAAGTATGCTCTCCTCCGCACTTCGAGCGATCGCAAGGATCAGAAAATAGGATGCCTCTAACGTTTTCATGAATACTTTTGATTGTGGACGATAAAATTAATTTTCCTAATCTATTTTTTGTCTCCAATTTTTAATGCTTTTAATCCATTTGCTAAAAAAAAACAATTATTTTGTTTTACAATTTTTTTAAGTTTAATTTTTATTAGAAACCAATTTAAAAATATAAATAAAAAATTCCATGTTCATCCTGGACCTACAAGTATAAAAATTAGATGAATAAAACAAACCAATTTTTACATGCTGATACAACGAGATTTTTACTTGTTGATACGGTGAAATTTTTACATGTTGATACAAGGAGATTTTTACTTGTTGATACAGTGAAAATTTTGCATGATGATACAACGAAATTTTACATGTTATAGCGAAATTTTACATGCTGTTATAGAAAAATTTTACATGTTGATACAATGAAATTTTACATGCTGATACAATGAAACTGAACTGTGCCACGATTGAACTATGTCTTCTTGGTTTGGTTTATTTCTAGTTTTGAGTCGCATCAACACCGCCTTGTCCTTCGTCTTTATCATGTAACCTAGAATAAAAACTACAGCAAAACAAAAGCAATCTTAAATGTACAAAAACCACCGCAGAAGATTCAATTGAATAAATAAACAATATAAGAAATTTGCAATTTCACACAAGTCGAGATCCAAATCTGTTTTTTTTCACTGCTTTACACTGCTCGACTTTTTGTTTAATGGTTTTATGTGATTGTTGGCTAAATTCCCATGCTTTCCATTCCCATACTAAGACAAATAGATAATCAAAATTTTTGCCAAAGTTTTGAATGCTGGCGCTCATAAGTTTTAAGGAAGTGCACGTTAAGGGGGAGAGACAAGTTAAGTAGATCTTTTAGATATATATCCCAGAAAAAACAATTTTTTGACCTGTATGATTGCAACAATAGTAATCATATAACACAATTTCTGCGATCCATTTCTAAGAATTGTACATTCAACTAATTAAAGAGATTTTCCTGTCGGAGGTTGCAAAACTAAAATCCATCTGTCATTTGATTGTGTATCAATTCGATTTGCATCAATCTTCTTATCAATTCATCTCTTCCATAATTAAATGATGATCTTGATCTGTGGTATTAGATATATGTTTCTAGCTGTCATGATTTTCTTGCTCTCGTTGGACATTTTTCCCAAATTTGATTTCACGAGAAAGATCTAGTTTGATTTCCATCACTCAAATACAAAGGTTGTTCTTTACATTTTAAGAGAGGGATGAAGAGGATACAAATCATATTTTTTCAAGGAATCCTATAGATTCTTCATGTCTCAGACCACACCCAGCTCACACATGCAACGAGAATCCGAAATTTTCCGTTAATTAACGTTAATATGTAGACAGTCATCTTCGGGTGCAATTTTAGAGCAAACCATGATGAATTTTAAAAATCCGTCACATGGGTTTTTTGCATAAGGGTATTATTTAGTTGACAAGCAAGCAGTTTGTGAAAATTCTGCTTGGTTTGAGAGCAATTTTGATTTTTCGGACCTTGAATGAGCCAAATTTCGGGATGGCCAATTTTCCAACGGAGGCCTGGGTGTTTTGATTTTGATGGAACTTGGATGTTAAATTATGGAGTTGGTTGTCCCTAAGGAATCATTGCAATCAGAACCAACTGTTGTACCAAAATGGTTTGCAACATCTGCATTTGGGTTGATGTCTTTATTTACTATTTTGCTCTCGGCATCCATGATCGATGTGTTCTTGCAGGAAGCATGTTTCTTTATTCAGATCGATGTTTGTGTTTTCTCCCTGGTTATTTGTTGCACTGGAATCGAATGCTCTCAATTATATTTGACAATGTTTGATCATGTAAGAAAAACTCTGGCACATCTTTCAATTGTTTAAATTCCAGAATTTCCATGACATGTATCAGTAAGCAAACTATTGTGTATGCACATGGGAAGATTTGATGAAGCCAATATGGTTCTTTTGTTTTCGGTTTTCCTTTAGTATATTTTTTTGTTTCCTTTTGCCTGTTCTTTTGGTTTGTAATTTAAGAATAAAACAAAAAGACATTTAAAAAAAAAACTTTTTGGTTGGTTTTCTTTCTTTTAGGGTTTTTAGTAAATCAAAACATTATAAAAAATTGCAATTGGACATTTCATCATTTCTGAAAATGATATCAAAAAAATGTTTTAAGATTCACGATATTTGTTTTCTTAAGTCACTTAGGCAGAAATCGGCGGATGAAATAAGCGCACAACTACAACAGGTATAATGTGTTTTATTTCTTCTTGAAATTTTCTTTGCCGCATTTGTACTTCTTTCTGCATGTTATGTTTTTGGAACTTCTCACAAGTTTTCACGCAGGAATTTGTACTAAGATTTTTCAGGTTCGTGGCCGATTGCATTCCATGACAAAGTGATCTTCAAGAATCACAACATTTTTAAGAAAAAAACATGTTTGTTAAATAGTTTGAAGGAGCCGATCTTCATTATACATTTCATGATGTATGTTGTTACACATGTATTTTACATGTTGTTACTCTTGTATTTGTAACATGTTGTTACTACACCTATTCATAAACCATTTTGCGTCATGATATGCTTACCTAATTACTCCTTGTCAATACATTGATAATCCCTGTGTTGAATCCATCTCCCATTGCCTTATCCATCATGACTTCACACATCCCTATCTTTCTAAGTTGCATACATCATTTCCGTCTTTTCTGTTCTTTTTTCCTCATGATTAAAACCAGGCAAGTTCCCTTTCCATGATTACATTGCTTTGATTTCCTTTCCATAAACTCTATTGCTACTGAGATTTTACATCTATTGTCCTACCAATATTTTTACAAACTCGTGTTGATTGATGTGGGATTCCTTAAGGTCCACCTTTCAACAGTATTGCCCCATCTATCTCAACACCTTATCGAGGATAGAGACTAGATTTCATTTTGAGTACCTTGCGGCTTGCATGCCTTAATGGTAAGTTCTCTCGCTGAAAATCATGGGAATACATCAATGTCCCTTGATCATCAGATTTTGCAAGTGGCTCGACATCAAACCATCTATTCGCACTTCACAATATGTACTCAGGTACCTTGGCACTCATTGACATCATTGGTGAGTTTGTCTCACATTGGTTAACAACATTCATCAATGGTCGTTAATCCAATGACTTCTCTTCATGATGGACACCGACACATTCACTCGCATGATTAGAATTGTACCATCGATTTGTAGCGGGTGAAGATTGTACACTTTTTCATGATCCCCTCAGTAGTTGCAACAATTTGATTTTAGATCTATGAGAGTACCACAATTCCACATTCTCTACGTTCCACATTTCTCATGATTCAGCAGTGACAGTTCAGATTCCTTCACTTCCCATGATCTAGTTGTAGCAACAACATTAGTAGTTCCATTTTTATGATCCTGCAACAGTCACATCTTCTATGCTCCAGCATCAACATCAACCATATTCCTCTTGCATTGTTCATCATCATTCTTGGGTAAGTGGAGGTATGTTCCTTTCTAATCTTTAATCATGTAATTCCTTATTTGCTAATAATGAATGACTTTGGAAAATTCCCTCACCATGCTCTATTTCCTTTTTCACTTTCATAACCTATGCCAAGTTGCATAAGGATATGCAACCACTTCAGTTGGGGGGGGGGAACCTATATTCACTACATATTCATTACCATTATTCCATTTTACCATCTCATCATTCCATTTATGATTCACTAACATTTCTTTTCCAATGACACTTTGTTTCATGGTTGTCACACAAGAACCAACCATTTAATAATAATAATAATAATAATAATAATACATGTTGCTACTCATGTATTTCAAATCCTGGAAATATTCCTTATTAAAAAATACATCATCAATCAAAGCCAAAGTCTGAATGCCAAAAGTTCCTAAGAAAATCCATGCACAGTTGCATGAGGACATGCAACAAGTTCAGTTGGGGGGGATGTTAGGACTCAGAAATGTCACATTTATATCCTCTTTTCCCTTCACCATTCCTTACATTTCATGGTCCTAATAAAATTTTTATCATACCATTTCCATAATTATATTTGGGTTTCTCCTTATTATTTTCCATTTTATTCATTTTAGTATTATAAGTGAATTTGTTATTAAATATTAGAAATTAACATGTTTTCACTAATATCTCAAATATATGTGAGCTTTGTAATGTGTAGCATATGTGAAGGATTAATTCAAAATAATTCACGAATATATCCTCCACCATTTCAAGGAGATAATTATTCAAACCTATTCCAAAGGAGAAGATCATGGAGATTTGGATACCATATCTTATCCAAAATATACGAGAGATATGTGTGAGGATTTAAAGGGACTATATTTTGTAATAATGGGAAATAGGTTGAGAGAATAGTGGATCTACAAATATGAGATCCTTATCTTATTTTCAAATCTCTCATGTATAAAAGAGAGTTCTCTCTCTCCATTTCAGTAGTCATGATTATTCTTAGATTTTGGAGAAAACTTTTAGATTAGATTTTGATTAGAAATGAAAAGGGATCTTAGCTTTGTTTCATAGAATTGGTTTTCATGCTTTCATGATTTTGTCATAGAGTTGATTTCATCATTATAATTAAAGATTCATTCAGTGTTGATGTGAGCTCACATGTGTTATGTTGTCTTGTTGCTCTTCACATGTTGTTACTTCCTTATGCAATTTCCTACTTTCCTAGATAGATTATTTCATGCAATCTACTTTTAATGCTTTCTAGATTAATTTGATTTAAGCAATTTGGCTTAAGGGGGGAATTAGATTGGTAATTAGTAATTAATAAGGGGGGTTATATTAACTTAATTCCACTTCAAGTCCCGGAGGTATAGGACAGTCAGTGACAGAGTGTGTTGTTAAGCCACTCCGTGTTGTTAAAGTCACTGGTTCGAAACCTGCGGGGATAAAAAAATCCAACCATGTTAAGGGTTGGTGTGGCTTAGGCTGGGTGCGATGCTTGGGTGATTTTGATGGCTTAGATGCCCCTGAGTCACGGTTTCTCAAGCCATAGGTTAATCCCGATGCCAACAGGTCCAGCCAAATTAACAAACAAAAAATAACATAATTCCACTTCAATCCTGCACATACAATGCATGTGCTTTGTAAGCCTACGAACCTCGGATTGATAAATTAAATGATTATAGATTTATTTAATGACGATAAATTGCACCAACACTTGCTTTAGTAACATCAACAAATAGGTTATTATATTAGACTATTCTAAGGTTAGGAGTAGTTAGTAGAGAGCTTAAGGTAAAGGTTTTGATGGTAGTTTTCGTCTATCACTAAATAGAAAGACTTAGATTAGTTCTTTTTAGGGAAAATGGAATATTTTAGGCAACAAAAAATCTTGAAGGAACAAATGATAATAAGATAACTAAATACAAGAGGGTTCAATAGTTGAAGTGTTGGTAACCCAAGGCTTTAATTACCAATCCCTAGGGGGAAAATAGCTACTAGGAAGTAGGTAATCCTAGACCCTAGTAGTTTTCCTCCTTCTTTATATCAAAGATGAAGTAAATGACGACTTAGATGAAGCAAAATGTGTTAGGGTGTTGCAATGGCAAGGCACTTAGCAAAACCTTCAAGAAAATTGGCTTTCTAACAAAATCTAGTAGGTGAAAGCTATTAAGGAAATGACAATAACATGTTCTTAGCCTCCTAGGGTTTTAAGCTAGAAATTTCATAATCTTAGTATAAATGCAATATAAATGTAACTATAACCATTCAGTGAAGAAGAATTGCATAAAATTTACTTACATCCACCAAGAACCATCTAGCAAATACTCTAGTTGAACACTTCCACCAAGAAAATTGCCAAAATAGTCCAAAATAAGCCTCCTTCAAGAAGTGCGCACTAAATTTCAGTCGTGTAACCCCAATTAGGGCGCAAATTTCAGACCTCACACTTGTGTGAATGAAATATCATGAAAAAATACAAGGGAAAATCCCCTATTTATACAGTTACAATGACCAGAAATAGGTCAAAAAGGTCGACATGGTTAGTTTACATGTAATATCTAGTTTTTACATTAAATGGCAAATTAAACCCTAAATCAAGCAAAAAAGGTGACGTCATGACCTTTTAGGGTGACATTAGGTATGTTTAGTGCAACGTTGGCCTCTAGGAGAAAAACATTAGGCTTCCCAAGGCCTCTGTATCAAATCACATGTGCCACTTGGCACACAACTGCCTCCAAAGTGTCCAAAACATTGGGTGACGTCAAGTGTCATAGAGGTGACGTCATAGGCCTTTCAAGGCCTACATCATAATGAGAATGGAAAGACCCCTTGGGTCCAGGCCTGCGAGGCTGTCTTTGGTGGAACGTCCTCCTCTTTCTGTGTGTAATATACCAGATATAAAATGTATGCAAAACTGAAATAAAATGCTAGTAATGGTAGAATAACATCAATATAACCAGAACATTCATCACAATAACACTGAAATGATATAAGAATAACAACAAAAATAATACTTTGAATCTGAAAGCAATGTTCATGGGCCTCTTTGAGGGGGAAACCTCCAGTTGAGCAGAGATCTACTACAATAATATCCAATCTAGGGTTATCATACCCTTGACTCCTATTTATACTAAAAACTAGATCCTTCTAGAAGCGGAAGCTTCTATTAGGTCTTCTTACATCCACCTTATTATATTTTATTGAAAGGCCTTATTAATATTGACCTTTATTACATCCGAATATATTGTTCTACCTATGTGCGGGTTAGGACCCTAAGACTCTGGTGCAAACCTCTGATCTGTCTCTACCCCTTGCTAGGTTCTGAGCATCCATCTGGTGGGATTTTAGCCCTATGGAGGTCCGATCTAATCATCTCCCCATGTGTACTTGTCTGTCGGGTGTGGTCCTACAACAACAACAAGTACACCCTCCATGGGCTTATAAGTCACAGGGATCATAGAAATGCTAATCACATATAATAATCAAGTTATTTAAACATGTGCATAAAACCCCCTTTTCCTAGACAAGTGCTAAAAGATGTTATGATATTCTATAAGCCAGATTTGGAGGGGATGTTAGGATGTCCTATTGGGCTAATTCTCATTGGACGTGGGATGTTTCCATATGAAGACAAATCCAGGCCATGTAAGTGGATGAGGTGGTAAGGGATGTCTAGGAAATGGGTGCAGTGATGAAAATGAAATGTATGGATTACCTGTGGGTTCCTCTGAAGAGGGTGAGTTGCACCTTGTCATGGACGAAAATGTTTCCAAGCCCATTCAATTCCTTTTAATTTTTTTATCTTATTTCTTTTTCTTTCAAGAGACTAGTTAGGGGACACTACCCTGGCATGGTGACTAGTGCTAACAATGTTACCCATAAGAATTTCACGAAGATGAGAAGGTTGGCTCGTGATGAGACCCCCTTTTTCTTGGCTATGCCACTAAGAGACACTACCCTGGTGTGGCGACCAACTGAATGGTTTTTTCATACCGCTACATGCCCATGGACCTAATAGGCTGGCTCGTAATGAGACCCCCTATCCTCCAACTAGGTCTTGATTTTATTATTTTATGGGTCCCTCTATTTCTTGCCGAGAAGCCTTTCACTGTTTTTTCAGGGATCCCTAGGAGAAACGTCTGAAGGTTTTGTTCTTTTGGCTTTTATATTTTGCCAACTACTTTTACCCTCTAGGCCTTTAGCCCCTTCTTCCCACAAGGTAAGTTACAACCCTTTGCTAGCTTGGAAAAACCAATGCATGAACCAATGCATGGGATGGATGAGAGGGGAAAATATGAAAAGTGGTAAGTATGGTGGGAACGAACGATGACCTTTCATGAACCCACCCTGTGGAAACTCAAATCCTATGGGAACCAACTTACTAGGGCATCCTGTCATTCCCTGCAGGTGTGGACAAGTGGAAAGGCATAAGGTCCAAGCACATATTAGAAGTTAAAATAATTAAATGTACATTTTCAAATGTTTTTAGAATCAGAGTGACATATACCATGATACCCGAACTCATTACCTCATGGAGAAAGATCCATTGTTACTGAAGGACCAAGCCGATGGGATGGATGTTGCTACTGATGACAAGGTGGAGGTGTTGAAGAAGAAATATGGGCCCTCCAGGGCCAGGCTCAAGTCAATATGTCTCTCAATACTCCATGTCTCGGACCTATGGGCCTCGAGACATAATCTCCTTATTTATCCCTAGGCTAGAGGATAACATCTGGCTCCAACTCGGGAACATGTGCTCACCGTAGAGTGCATGAGAACCTCAACATATTTGGAATTCAATATGACCTTCTTAATCTAAACATAATAGTATTAGTAATAATTTGGGGTGGGTATATCACCCCCGTCTCATATATGGTACATAAAATGAAAATAAGAAAGCATTTACACAAATGGAAATACAACTACTCTAGCATGAAATGTAGATGGTATATACAATGAATGCAAATGCCTACCTACTTACCTGTACTTACCCGTCATGTTGTTGGTGGGTGGTAACGCTTGATGTGGATAACGTTCACCGGTAACTTCAAATCCTCTCCTTCCATGGTCCCTAGATTGAAAGAGCTTGTTCTTGCAGGACCCATGATTTTGTAGGGACCTGTCCATAGTCCATCCAACTTCTTGTGCATACCAGGTTTCTCCCTTCTCTTATCCCATAACAACACTAGATCTCCCTTGGCACAATCCCTCTCCTTTGTCTTGTTATCGAAGGTGTTCCTGATATTTCCTTGGTTTCTTTCCATTTGGATTAGGGAGGTCCTTATAGATTCATCCAACTCTATTAACTGGTTAATTCGCCATTGGATTGCTTCTTCGTCGGTGGTGTATTGCTGAGAAAAATGGAGGATGGGGATTTGGAGGTTCACAGGTAGTTTGGCTTCTAACCCATATACTAGCTCAAAAGGGGTCCTTCCTATTGAGGTCTTTGTTGTTATTCGATCTGCCCACAAGGCATATTTAAGTTTTCTATCCCAATACCTCTTGTTTTCCCCCACAACCTTCTTGATGATGTTCATAAGGTTCTTATTGCTTGATTTTTCCAATCTGTTTCCCTGTGGATAATAATTGGAGGAATGAGATAGAACAATGTCATACTTGAAACAAAATTTTGATAATGCAAGAGAACTAAAAGCCTTGGCATTGTCCGTGGTAATCTTGGACGGGACCCTAAAACTAGTTATGATTCTTTCCTCCAAAAATTTCATGACTACCTCCTCAGTGGCCTTCTTTGTGGGAATAGACTCTACCCACCTAGTAAAATAGTCTGTGGTTGTTAAAATCCATCAGTAGCCATTACTTGAATTATCTTTAAATTCCCCAATAAAGACAACCCCCATTGTTGAAAAGGAGCTTCTACTACCACAGGTTTTAAAGGTTGTTCTAAGAGTTTTGGTTTACCAGTAAAGCATTGGAAAGGATGGAAAGATTAGGCATATCAGTGAGTATAAACAAATAACATTGGCCAATAGTATTCATCTCTTAAAATCTTGTGGGAAGTAGTAGGAGCTGTGAAATGTGCACCACAATGTCCGGAGTCTAATTCCTTCAACAATTTATCAGCTTCTTCTTGATTGACACATCTAATGAGAACTCCATCAGGATATTTCCAACCAAGGCCATTCTCATTCAAACAATATTTCATAGCCCTAAGTCTCAAAGCCCTTCTTTTGTAGTCTACTAGGTGATCTGGGCATGATAAATTCTTAAGGTAGTATATTGTATTGGAATACCATTCATCATGTTCTAATTCACTAACCACCACGTTTATTTGTTCACTTTCTCCCATTTGTATGGCCTCTTAGCTGCTCTCATTCAACATCTGGGCCAAACCTTATTCCTTTATAATCTTGGTGGGTTTTATCTCTAAGTTATACTCTTTGATTTTGGAGACCCACTTGCCCCTAGTACCCATACAATATTATTGGGATAAGACATCCTTTACTATCGGGTAAGTGACATAAGCCTTGATTTTATTATAACCCACATATTTTCTAAAGTTCTTAAGGGATTTCAATAAGGAGTAAGATTGTTTCTTAGTAATGGAATAATTCATCATTGAATCCCTAAGGAATTTTCTCATGAAGGCGATAGGGTGTTCATAGTCGTCAACATCATTTTGCAACAAGACACCTGCAATGGTGTCCTAGGAGGCAAAAGAGAATATTATGAAATATCATGAGTAGTCAGGACTGATCAAGACTGGATCTTGGGAGATAGAATCCTTTATGTATTCAAAAGATTTAATGGATTTATCATCCCATTTAAACATCGTATCCTTCTTCAGTAATGCACTCATGGGTTTTATCCTTTTGGAAAAGTTTGGGACAAATCATCAAATGATTTATTTTTTTTTTAAAAAGGATTGTAGGGGCTTTTTGTTGGCTGGGGGACGCACATCTTTAATAGAATGGACCCTCTTTGGGTCTATAGAAATCCCTCCTTTCGAGGCTATTTGTCCCAAACATTTCCCTTTATCTATCCTGAAGACATATTTCTTAGGGTTCAAGGAGATACCATACTTCCTACACCGCTCAAAAACAATTCTAGGGTGTGATATGTGGTCTTTCCTTTCTTTTGATACAACTGTGAGATCATCTTGGTATATTTCTATTATTTTCTGAATGAGATCCCTAAAGTAAAAATACATCGCTCTATAAAAGGTATCACCGACATTAATAAGTCCAAACGACATTCTCAAATACATAAATGTTCCCCATGGTGCGGTAAATGTCATTTTAAGATGATATTCTGTCTTGAGCAAGACTTCCTTGTATACAGAAAATCCATACAACATGGACATCATGCCTTCCCATGTAACCCTCTGTAAAAAATGTTCCATATTTTGGAGGGGGTAGTTGTCTTTTAAGGATAGTTGGTTAAGGTTTCAAAAATATACACACAAGCGGATATCGCCACTTTTCTTCCGGAAAACTACCAAGTTTGACATCCATGACGGGTATCTGATGGGATATATTATGCCAGGATTGACCATCTTTTGGATTTCCTTTTGTATCTATTTTTCCAATTTTGGGTTGATATGTCTTATCTTTTTTCAGAAAGGTTTGGCTCCTTCCATGAAAGGTATAGCATGTTGGATGACATCACCCCTATAATCCTTTAGTTCATCGTAATTCCAAGTGAAGTTATCCTTGAATTCTCTTATGAGGTCCATAATTTCCATCCTTTCCTTTTTAGTATTTTCTTTCCCTATGTTCACCATCCTTGGATCCATCTTTGTGCCAATGTTCAATTCTAGGGCTTCATCTAATTGTTTGTTGGGTTTCTTTCCCTTGAAAACATCATGTCTATCAAAGAGGTGTTCTAAAGGGACACATCCTTTTGGCAAGGTGTTATTTTGGAGGTTGACCACATCTAGGTTCATGGAATCAACCAAGAAGTTTACTTGTGAATCGATGAATTCTCTGCTATTTTCCATGAATGTAATGATCTGGTCATCATCTTCAAAGACTTTCCAATGTTCCAAGTTATCAGGGATCAAAGGTCTAAACAAGAATTCCATTTTGCACAGGTTTTGGAGTGGGCCATCACAAGGTTGTAAGGTGGAAGAAGAAACATCCAGGGCATCTACCACACAGTTTTATTCTCAGGGAACTGATTTGATTGTCACCATTTCAAAATATTTTGCAATGGATTGTGTAAAGTCCCGATACTTTTTTAGTCTCTCATTCTTAGCAATAAAGTCTAGTAACACTTGTGACACTATCAGGTCTGAGTCCCCTATCACTCTTAGGTGTGTGACACCTTTATCGATTTCCAAGTTGAGACCTAGGATCAAAGCTTCGTATTCGGCAACGTTGTTTGTATAGTGATATTCAAGTCTATAGGAAAAATAGAAGGTCTCCTTGGATGGGGATGTCAAGACAATACCTACCCTTAATCCATAACTCGAATGAGCCCCGTCAATCTCTAAATTCCACATTCCTTCAAGTGTCTTGGTAGTTTTATCTTCTAAACTCACCTCTTGGATGATCCAATTCTCAATTCCATTGTTAACGCATAAGAGCTGATCATCTGGTTCACCAAGTGTCTAAATTAGGAATCCTGTAATGGGTTCTTTGTGAAGGGTAAAGAATCCTCCTTCAGGGTGAGGTATGGTAGCTTCGGACCCTTGGTTTTGGAAACTTCTGGTCAAGTTTTCTATAAGGTCCTTAAGAAGTATGATCCCCCAATTTTTTAGAACATATATAACCAATACATCAATAGTAAAAAGAGCATCGAGGAAAGCATGGAAAGAAACACCTAGATCCTTAATAATGCCTCTTGTAAAGCCTTCTTGTGTGTTTGGCTGTGATATTATTAGACCTAATTGGTGCATAACCATTTCAATAATAATATTACTAGAATCATCTGGGTCAAAACAACATTTATGGAGGAGGGAATCATTTACTTGGAGGGTGACGTAAAAAGGTGTAGTTTCCCCATATTTTGTTCCCATGCTTCCTACTTGGTAGACAAAAGGATATTCCTCATCAAGAATGTCATCCTCATAAATTTGAGGCAAGGAGTATTCAACATATTCATTATCGGGTGTTCCAAACATGTCTTGAGTAGGTTCCATATCCTCAGGGGACTCATTTTGTTGAGAAAATAAGGAACCGTCTACCATGTTCGTGAAACCTATGCTCCATTTTCTACTATAAGCGTTATATTCCACTTCAAGGATTTCTGGGAGGTCAGGATCTAGTTCTATTTCTATCATGCCCTCATCATTTGGTTCCCAAAATTCATTGTTGTTCAAGAATTTTGACGATTAAAATCACAACGATGAATTCCCCTCGCAAAGGATTTCTAAATCTTTATTATTTAATTATGATAATAATATAATACTTGTAGGTGGGACCCCTTTGTAGACTAGAGGTGCACGGATAGACATATTACACATATTTTTATGTTGTTATGATGTTGCCTACAAAGTCCTACATTTTTTATGATGTAGTTTTGGTTTCATTTGGTGTGATAATGAGTAGTTAATGCATTATTGTTGAATGATGTTCGTAATCACTTGCGACACATAACAATTTCCATGGGTATGAGGATCATGTTGTTTACAAGTGCTATGTTATAAACTTGTTACTAATTCATATATTGATTACTTATCCACATATATGCAAGGAATAATTAAATGGGAGCTAGCTCAAACAAAAGAAAATAAACTATGGAAAAGTTCTAAAGCTATGGTAAAATAACTACATGTAAACTTCAAATAAAGCTATGGAAAAAGGATTATGTATAGGCCTTGTGACAATGGGTGACCTAGCTACTGTATTAGGTGTTTGGTTAAAGTACTATGCAAATTTTATTTAAGTCGAATGGAGGCATATATAGAAACGTTGATATTTGATTATCGTGGAGTTATGGCAGAGGTTAATGTATATATGAGATATCTCGGGTGGCGCACTATGCAATAGATATGGTCTCAGATATTACGATGGATTGGCATTGATTATGCATTGGTTATATGGTTTGATTTAATGGTGAATGTATTGTTAGTGGGTTGTCTCGTACATGGAATTGAATGGGGCTAGGTGAGGAAGCGACGTGCATTTACTGCAAGTCACGCCAAACCTCCCTATCACCCATCACCCTGGCATTGTTGCATTGTTTCATTCTTTCTCTGTTGGTTGTGAAGCTCCACGTTTTCAGGATTGGAAAGGGAAAACTTGATTGGTTCACCATTGAAATGATTTTCTCACGGGCATGGCTCTGAACTTTCCATCCATGGTGGACTCTCCATTTTATGAATCAAATGGTGGATCAGGAATGCATGGAAACAATCTTGAGTTTTTCGACTGTGTGTAAATATGGTGTTATGTTTATCTGTGATGATTGTGAAATGTTGATAATTGTAATCAGAGTAATGGGTATTATTGAATATAAAGGTTGTACATAGGTTATTTGATCGGTCAGTGTTATTTTTTATGATGGTTCTCTATGGAATAATGGTGAAAATGGTGAAATGAAGCTCTGAGTTTGATGGTTGAGGGTTTTTAACCATTGTTCTGTGTATCAGTGGCTGTCAAATCATTTTCCCTCTCGGTCATTGTTGTAATCTTGATCCAATTACAGGGAAACTATCGATTGTTGGGTGCTTCTGTTATCTAAACCCTGAACTACTGTTGATGGCCCATTCTTTATTGTCTCTTCACTGAAAATATTTTCAAAGGTCCAATCTTGGTTGACCCGAATGTTAATGCATGCCTTTGTGGGTATTGAATTGATACAAGTTATATCTTGGTGTTGTTTCACAAAGAATGTTGTGTTCCCTCATTGTCAATTGTTTTCATAGGTTATCAACCTCCCGAGTGTTGGAAAGATACATTATCTCTCTGTGTTCTGATTACCCTCCACTGTTTAAGTTAACTGTCATTCATCTCTGCAAAGTGTTAGAGGCACCTGTGTGCAACTGGGTTGTTTTAATCGAATTTCCTTTTTATCTCCTCAGGCGTTCACATATGATTATGTCAAAGGATTGGAAGTATAAGATGAAAAGCTGTATTTTTTCTAGAAGAGCATGGCTCTCTGTTTTTAAGATTACATTGTGGTCAGTGGTTGATTAATCGATGGAAAATGGATATGAGGATTTGAAAGACCATTATCTCTCTGTGTTTTTAAAAAATATAAGAAGTCTTTCGTTGCCTCTCTGCATTTAATTTATTAAGACCCCAACTTAGACTCTGACTGCCTCTACTTTCCTCTGGCACCTTCTGGGGTTTGTCAATTTTTGGGTTATCAGTTTAATGATTGTGGGAGTTTGAAGACACGTGCTCCCTCGTTTATAAACCCATCCTTTTGGTTGAATCTTTGTGTGGTACTTTTGTGATGAATTGGTTTGAACAAATAAGAAAGAAAATGAGTGGTTGCATACAGTCAAGAGATAAATTTATATTTGGTTATGGTCTGGATCACTATGTTCAATCCAACATGATATTTATTGTATAAGAAGACACCTGTGTGATTTTTACCAAGCCCGATTAGGGTTCTGGAAAGTTAAAAGAGGCATCTGTGTGTAAATTTAGTTATGTTTGCTTCATATATGATATGGTTCTATGGGAATCATCAGACTATTATTTGTTTTTAAAAGAATTTTACATATGTTGATGTACACAGAAAGCAAGCTCAGGGTTCCATTTTATTTTGAGTTGGTTGTTGTTGTCGATTGAAGATTGTATCGACTATATGGTTGAAGACCTTATGTTATGATTGGTCCCTCGCATATGCTCTTAAGTCTGTGTATACTAAATCAGGCCCGATTGTTGATTGGAGGAAAATGATTGTTGATTGTTTATCATGGTGCATTATTGATTATCAGGGATAAATGTTGGGCATAATATAATGAGAATTGTTGTGCATGTTTTATTTATTTTAAAAAGATGAGATCAACGTTAGTATATACAGTGCTGTCGAATGGAAAATGTTTACATAAGTTATAATGCACATACTATTATAAAATAAGGATTTATGGGAAATTTAATTATTATTGAGACAACAAGCAGTTGTATACAATTGAGGAACAATGAATGTTTTGGTCTTGGAAGTGGATGCTTTTTGGATGCCAATTTGAAATAGAGTTATGCTAGTTGATTGATTTAATTTATTTTATGAACAATATCCATCTAATTCCCTTTCATTTTCTCACTTTTTGCTCATTACAAATCCCCTCACGATCCCAAATTCTTTTTGCACTCCCTGTTCACTAAAATTAAATTAAAACTTTGTATGACAACGATTAAAAAATAACACAGATATAGACAACAACTGATATGTTTTGATTATTGTTACACAGTCAATTGTTTAATGAATTGTTGAGCAGTAATCGTGTTCTTATTCCCTTCATTTTCTCACTTTTTTCGCTCAATAAAATCCCCTCAGATATCCCTGAACCCTAATTCACCCCCTACTCATTTACAATTATTAGATGAATTTTATAGATGGGATTGCATGGGTCTAATGTGATCGTTGAGCCAAACTTTGTTTCATATTAAGAGAATGTCATGTATGGTTTGTTTAAGAAGCTAGCTGCTAATAATTTATGCATACAAGATGCACTTCTTCGGAAGAGGAACTCATGGATGAAATAATAGGGGCAAAGGAAATTGGAACAGAGGGCCTAGAAGGCCCAGATTATCAATACATTTAGATGTAGATCCTCAAGAGTTAAACCAACTCTTTCAAGCTGGATTTTTCAATTGGATTGGAAAAGGGGTAGTCCATCCTAGACCAGAGATGCCTACCTTACAACCCCAACATGTCCCCAGTATCCTTGTTCCTCCTCATGTTTTGTTGCAACCTAAAGTTCCCGATATGACGGATGGCAGGATATTGTTCACCCAACAGTCTACCACCATCCTGACTGGCCAAATTTGTCTTTACCTACTCCTCCTCCACTTGTTAACCCAAATTTCCATATTTCCCTTGCACACTCACCTGTATAGTCCTCCCACGCAAGAAAAAGACTCAAAACCGAATCCCACCACATGCATGCCAAAGGAAAAGTTGTTGTTGCCCCCTCCTCTCCCTCAAGCGATTCGGCCAAATATGTATCATCTCATATGCACCTGAGAGATGATTGTTCACATGTCCTCAGTGAGATCAAGCCTCAATGTTATACACAACCTAGGGCTAATTCATGGAAGCCAAAAAGGGATAGCAACAACAAAGGGAAAATTTCCTCTCAAGTGGGCAACAATCTGTGGCAAGCTGATCCAGATTTTAAAGTTCAGTTTTTACTTCTTGTCAGAGTCCTTTTGTATGGTTTTTATCCGAGATATCTATGTTTGACCTTGGTCCATGCCCCCCACATGGATTTTGTAAAGAGAACAACTATTTTGACTTTTTTGAATGAAATAAAGAGATTTCTATTCTATCTCATCTATGTTAATATATGACTTGGTATTTTTTCTTTTGATCTCCACTTTTTCTTTTGCAATCTGATATATTCATAAAATTGTATAAAAAATGTTATATTTTTGCAACAATCTTTTATTCAAAAAATCATCCTAAGCACTTGTTATTAATACTTGTGGATTGGGAAATAGTTTTGAGGCTATAAACATAGGGTAACATTCCCAACTATCTTTCCTTAGCCAAGCAAGATCCGAAAATGATTGAGTAAGAAAATTTCATATATATTCTATTATCACTAGGAATCACCTTGAGATTTCATGGAAGGCGAGCCAATACCCATCAGGTTATATATGAATGTAAGAGTGTTTTAAAGGGTCAAATGGAAAGAGTCTCAAAATGATAATGTTCCAACTCAAAAAACATGGCTAGCATGCACCAACAATCAAGGTATTGGCTAACTTCAATCAATAATTTAGGAGTAAGTATGAATACAGGGAAGAAATGAATAAGAGGGATGTAGGGGATACTGCAAACATCAGGTCTACAAAAGCCTAAGGAAGAAATTTTCTTAAAACAAGATATTATCGAACTCGGAAACTAAGGAAGCTAAATAAACATCATGATAATATAATGATCAAACATCCACCATAACATCACCACAATCATTCATGTGAATCATTCAAAGCATGAACATTTAGCATCAGAAGAAAATAAGATGAAAGAGAAGTTGATTTCTATTAGCCAAAATGTCTTAAGTCCAATACATAGCTAGATCACAGTCACTTCATCAAAATATTATAGTCTAAGGGAGCCTTGCTCAACCATCCAAACCTACTAAAGCATTTGATCTATCTATTTATAACAAAAGGGAGGCAACAACTGGAGGTACGAGCTGGCCTCCTTCCCTTGAAAATCTCTAAACATTTGTTTTATCTAAAAACTTAGATAACAACATATGCTATAAAATAGGAAAATGTTGGTGACTAATCCAATCAATCTTCAAGATGACTTGATTCCTTATTGTTGCACAGCTCCTTGTTTGCCATGTGTCTTTCAAAAGAATTTGGTTTTCCTCATGATGCTAGCTATTGTTTCCACAATCTTTCCATCATTAGCTATCCAAAAGTTGTTAGCTTAACCCTCTTGAATCCCTTGTGTTTGTTGGTAGATTCTTTAGGTAGCAGTCTGAGTAGTGTACTTCACAACTGGGCAAGTAGAAAAGGTAACACATTTAGGTAGCGCCATTGTGCTGCCCATGTGTGCAAACTTTTGCTCTTTGTGAAATATTAGGTAGCACAATTACGTAGCACCACTATGTTGCGTCTGTGTGTAGACTCTGTTCTCTGTGAAATATTAGGTAGCATCTGTAGGTAGCGCCACTTATGTTGCGTCTGTGTGCAGGTTTATTCTCTGCCAGGTATTAGGTAGCGCCAGTTGAGTTGCGTCTGTGTGCAGTTTTAGGTAGCACTATCAAAAAATGTAGAGCCTCCAATATTGGACATGTGCATAGTAAGTAGTGGCCTTGCATAATGTCAAACCCATTATACTTAAATGACTTGGAAGTACTATAGGTAGTGCATTTTACTACTGAGGGAGTTAGCACTTTGAAAAAAGAAAAAAACTCTGATAATTAAATGCTTAGAAGCTTGTATAGATGGAAGAGGTAACATTTGAAAAATAGTTTACCCTCTCAAAAAGGAAACATCCTAAAAAATGGGGCTTACTTTTCACCAGCTATTTTGTTACCTTGACACTTAACCTCACACTCTTTCTGGTAGAAGGAGGATCTTCATTTGGCACAACAGGTTTCTTCTTCTTACCAATGATAGACTTCTTGACTGGGGCTATGCTCTCCTTAACTGTTGATGTCTCTTTCTCAATAGCAACTTCAACCAATACCTGCAAGTTTCTTTGAGCTACTTCATCTCGAAAATGATGCAATTCTGCCTTGAGTTTCTTGTTCTGGGATTGAAAATCTTTATTCTGCCTATAAAGGTTTTGGAGCTTCCTATGAAGGGGCTGGGCCTTCCTTGCTGCAAACCTTGCCAATTCAAGGGTATGTGTTCATCCATCCATGATCTCTTTCATCTGAGCCTTGTGAATCATATCTTCTTCTTTAAGATGAACTACCTTCTTCCTAGCACCCCTAAGCTGCTTGATCAATATTTTGAATTTCTGACTGTCAGGTGGAGAAGTGACATGCATAGTCTCAATAGTTTTTTTCTCGGTCTCCTCTTCCATTTGCATAGGAATTGCTTTGTCAACTTTATAAGGCTCCTTAGTGGCTTTTGTTTTATCTTTCTTATTTTGCATAGAGGTTTCCTCTTTTCTTACCACCGGCTTTCCAATGCCTTTACCCTTCTTCTTTTGTATAGGGATCTCAGGTAGAGACTTCTCTTCAACAACTTCCCTAGGAATTGATGACATTGTGAAAGGTATTTTACCCTTTATTTTGACTGCTGGAGGGGAAGAGGGGAAGAGTAGCTTCTTCCCTTCCTTGGATGTAGATTTGGTAGAAGAAGGAACCTCTTCTAACCCTGGTGAAGGAGGTTGTGAAAAATCTCTTTGTGTTGAAGGAAAAACTTCCTCCTCAGGTCTTGTGACCTTCTTTCTTACCTCTGAAACTTGAACAGGGGCTCTTCCCTTTCTCTTCCTACTGATCCCTACTTTAATAACACTGGTGAGTGATAAAGGACTTGCATTCTGTGATTGAGGAGTCGATACTAGATCCAACTTGAAATGAGAAGTAACAACAAAATGCTCCCATAAAATTTAATTCTTACCCAATTCCTCAGAGACTAGCATTCTAATCAATCCAGAGTGGAAAAGGCTAGAATCCACATCCTTAAATTTGGATTGAATTCTATCAGACATATTACCTATGATCCTTAACAAGTAATAGGGAATATTCATCTCAACTTTACCAGTAAAATGTAGCAAAATCCTTATGTGGTACTGGTACAATGTGTTAAATCTCCCTTCACATGTAAAATATCTCTGGATGATCTTCAAAATTATGTCAAACTGGTCAATCAATTGACCGCTTGGCACACGTTTAGAAAAATCATTGTCTTGATGTTCAGGTTTAAAGAGATCTTTAGCATAGGATGAACTCAAATCCATATCTTTGAACCACTTTTCACCTCTAATGGGGATTCCTTTTGCAGCTGATATAGAGGCTTCAGTCACCTCAAATTCCAAATCCCCAACCTTGGTTCTCCTGCCATCAAAGTGTGATGCAAACTATCTTGTTACCTCTGGATGGTCTCTTTGCATATTCTGGCAGAAAGAGAGGCATCCCACTCTTTGAAAGACTTCCCTTGCCATGGGATCTGTATCAAAAGATGCATGTCCATAGGTTCTTTCCTAACCACCTTGCCACCTTTGTGTGTTTTCCTTGATTGAGGAGTCTCCATGGATTAGAATGAGAGATTTTAAAGGCTTATGGGATAGTAATAAATAGGAAGACTTTAAATCGGGCTTCAAATGTACTAGGCTAACCTTTTAAAATAGACTGGTGCTGGTAAGCCAAGCTTGACTGTGGGAATTACACCCTTAGATTTGGACTAGTATTTGAGAGTGTAGATAGTGAGGGGGTAATCCTTAATTTTCCCTTTGCAACTGCGTAAAACTCTTAACTCCAAAATGGAAGGAAGCAGGGGAGACACAGAGGGGTTTAAGCAATGCCACTGGGTAGCACAATTCGTATGCAGAGGATAGGCTATTTAGGTGCTTGAAAATTCAATGGACATGGAAGACAAAAGTAATCAGACCTAGATACATGCAATGGAGTTCACAGGTCTGAAAAATAGAGGAGACAAGGCTATCATGAAATGATGAGTCCCTTACAACTATCCAAGGTCGATAAACCAAAACCTAAGCGCAATTTTCTTGTGAAAACTAATATGCAAAGGAGGAAACACGAGATACCTGTGGAGTAGACACCTGTTGGAATGTTCAGGGAAATCTCAGGATGAAGTTGTGAACATTTTGGCCCTCAAATCTACCTCAGCATCAAATTTGGTCGCACCATTGTCGCCTGGTCAGAATTGCGATTTTGAGCAGTGCAACATTCATGAATTTTTCAAATCAAAAACCGTTATCAGGTCTTGTAAATGAAAAATCTTGAAGGTATGTTTAACCGACTCCTGGAACTGAAAAACAAGGAACATGACATCCGTCGTGGTAATCATAAATTGTGGTGGAAATCATGATGAATGGGTAAGGTGCTACAGAACCGCCTGATGAGTGAGAAACACTCCAGTTTTGAAAAATGATTAGACTGGTAAGCAAGGATAGCAAGGAAGCCTCACAATGTCATGAGTGACGAGAATGGTGTGCCTCATCAGTATAGTCATGGGAGGGGAGGGATCGATCCTAATGACACATCATGAAGGGGTCCAAAAATTCAATTTGAGGATCAAACATGAGCTATGACTCAAAAGTTTATTTATCTAAGGGGACCTAACAAACATAACTTTAAAGGAATGAAAATTAAAAAATTAAAATCTAAGGCTTAAAAAGGATTAAAACAAACTAAAAGACCTAAGGTAATTTAGTGTGATAACATTGGCTCCACAAGAGATGGAATGCCCCCTGCGGGCTGCCAAGTATGAGTATATTTAGTGCCTTATCCTAGGGCTATGGGGTCAGTTATTGAAACAAAAAATAAAAAGAAAATGATATTTACAATGACATGAAGAGACACTCAAGGCTCAAGAATTTTTTTTTTAGTAAATGCCCATTGACAGGGCCACCAAAAACCTCTTCATTCTCCATATTCTACCACTTGAAAGTGTTATTAAAGAATACCTCAGAGATTTTGAAAGGATTGATCCATAAAGATTTAGATTTACCGTGCTTTCCTTTATCTTGCCTCGTTGCATCCCACTTGAGAACCAGATCACCCAATTGAAAATCCTCTTTGTTCACTTTTTTATTGAAAGCCTACTTGATCTTCAGTTGATGATCATAAGATTTGTCTACAAGTTTCTCCCAAGACTGTTGCACTTCAACCAGTTGTTGAATCCTTCTAAACATATGATCGAGCTCCCCTTGGTAATCTTGGAATAATTTTTCCACAGGTAAGGCAAGATGAGAAGGGAAGATTGCCTCAAATCCATAAACCAGCTAGAAAGGGGAAAGTCCCAAGGACCTTTTTACTGTCACTCTGTCAGCCCATAGAGAAAACTCGAGTTTCAAATCCCATGCCTTTTTTTTATCCTCTAACAACTTTTTAATGATCTTAATAATGATTTTGTTTGAGGATTCTGCAAGCCCGTTACCCTGAGGGTAGTAAGGTGTAGAATGAAACAAAGTGATCCCAAACTATTCACAGAACTGAATCAATGGTTCAGCCTTGAAATATGCAACATTATCAGTGGTAATTCTATCTGGACACCCAAACCTGGCCATGATGTTTTCAAGGAAACCAATGATCACTTTGTGGGAAGCATTCCTTGTAGGGATAGCTCAATCCATTTAGTAAAGTGTTCTGTAGTAGTCAAGATCCATCTATGTTGACCATTGGAAGCGGGATGAATTTCCCCAATAGAATATAGGCCCCACTGTTGGAAAGGTCTTGAAGCTGCCATAGGCTTTCATGGCAAATACTTAAGTCGCTTCTTTCCAAATAACTTCCGACATTTAGCACATGCTCTGATATTAGCACAAACATCAGTGAACAAACTAGGCCAGAAGTACCCAGCCCCAAGGATCTTGTATGCCGTGGTTCTCCAATAATGATGCCCCCCACATAAACTATCATGAAAATCAGACATAATCTTTTGGGCTTCTTCGGGATCTAGGCATCTCAAAATCACTCCTAATGGATCCTTCCAATACAAAATTTGATCAACAAGGAAGTACTTTATTGATTTGAGTTTTAAGGATCTAATCTTGTTCTTTTCCATACCACTTGGAGGCTGTACATTTTGCAGAAAAAATATAATGTCCTTGTACAAGCTGCAATTTGCCAATGCAGAGATGATTTGAGGACCTTTATTAGTTATCTCAGCCTACTGATTTTCTAAACATGAGTGGATGAAATTTACCCCCAATGCTGAGCAATTTGATTCAACCAAGAGCTTGGATAAACCCTGGCCTTTAACCAATTTGGTAGGCTTAATATCCAAATCAAATTCAAGTAATTTAGAAATCCACTTGATCCTTTTTCCGTCTATATCAGGCTGAATAAGAATTTATTTTACAACAACCGATGGGAAATAGGAAATAACTCTTGAATGAAGGACATAAAATCTGAAGGAATTAAGATATTTAACCAATGCATATGATTGCTTATCCATGATGTCATATTTTAATTCAACATCTCTCAATGCCCTACTGAAAAAGGCAATCGACTGCTCTAAACCTTTAGTGTTCTTTTGCAATAGGATTGTTGCTACTGTATCAAAAGAGGCAAAAGAAAAAATAAGAAAGTCCTTGGAGTAGTCTGGGCTGACAAGAATCAAGCCTTCATTCAAGGATTTCTCTATTTGATTAAAAGAATCACGGGACTCAGCAGTCCATTTGATTTCACTATCCTTCCTCAGCATGATTGTGATATAGTTAACCAACTCAACAAAATTTGACACAAATATTCTCAAAAAATTGATTTTTCCTAGAAAAGATTGAACCTCTTTTTGGATCTAGGAAGTGACAATGTTTGTATAGCTTCAAACCTGCTAGAATCAATCCTTACCCCTTCATTTGGCACAATATGCCCCAATAATTTTCCTTCCTTCATGGAAAACAATGATTTTTTCGGATTCAAGGAGAGGCCAAATTTTTTGCATTTCAAGAAAACTTTTCTTAAGTGATCACAGTGTTCTTTATCAGACTGAGAGTACACTATTATGTCATCTAAATAGATAACAACAAACTTATCCTTCTCCCCAATAAATTCTATGTCCATAGCTCATTGAAAAGTTTCGCATGCGTTCATCAAACCAAAGGGCATCTTGGCGTACATAAATGTACCCCAAGGAGTGGTAAAGGTTGTCTTCACCCTATCTTCTGGAAAAACAGAGACTTGAGTGTATCCGAAAAATCCATCAACCATAGACATCCTGGCTTCTCCTGTCACCTTATGTAATATGTTCTCCATCTTGGGTAAAGGGTAATTATCCCTTTTTGAGATTTTGTTCAAATTTCAGAAATCAACACAAAGTCTGATTTCTCCATTATTTTTTCTTACTGGGACCAGATTGACAACCCATTCGGAGTACCTCAAAGGAATGATAATTTTTTCATCTAAAATCTTTTTTACCTCTTTCTCCATGAAATGCAACAACATAGGATTGATTTGCCTCAACTTTTTCCTGAAGGTTTTTGTGTCTTCTTTTAATGGAATAATGTGGTCTATAATGCTTGTTTCATAAGTTCTGAGATATTCATAAGTCTAAGCAAATACATCAGAAAATTCCTTCAACAACTTAGTATATTCTGCCCTCTGCTCTTCTAATAGGTCGCTTGACAATTTGACGTATTTCAAATTCTTTTCAGTGCCCAAATTGCACTCATTTATATCAGCATCATCAATAGATACCTTCCCTTTAACTGCCACATCATTCCCATCAAATAATCTTTCCAAAGGAACTAGTCCTTTTGGAATATGATTGCTAGGTAGCTGCATAATATGATGATTAGCAATTTTATTGAGGAAAACATCAACATGAGGAGTAATTTCTGAATCATGATCCTGATCAATGTGTAATGCAGAAAACTCATCAATAGTCTTGAGGAAATTTTTAAGTTCTAAATCATCTTCGAACACCTTCCAATATTTTACATTGTCTGGTATAGAAGGCTTGTACTTGACTTCTATATCATACTTGATCTTGGGTGGTATATGAATTTTGAAGTTGCTTGTTGATACAACCAAAGAATCAACCATGGTATTCTCTTCTCTAGGAATGAATGATATGTTAAAAGCAGAGAAAAAAATGTCCACCAAATCCCACACTTCATTTGTGTAAGATCTAAGCCCAGGGTGCTTTGTTTTATAAAGATTTTTAAACTGATGGACTATCAATTCAACATCCCCAAATACTGATAGCTCTTCTATCCCCATGTCTTTAGCTTCCCTCAACCCCAAGACAAGAGCTTCATACTCTGCCACATTATCAGTAGTCTCAAATTCTAGTTTATATGACAAAGATATAGTTTCTTGAGTTGGTGAAACAAATACCACCCCAACACCAACACCTTCCTTAGAAGAGGCTCCATCAAAGAACATCTTCTAGACAAAAGTGGTTAGAAGCGGCTCCTCAGAAAAGGTAATGGACTGTTTTCTGATTTCTAAAGGGGCTTCGGGAGTGTCAGTGAGCTGTAAAATGCTAGGTCCTAGATCTGTATCAAAAGAAAAAACAGGGTGATTTGTGGGGTTTGCTTCATCACTAATGATGTAAGCCAATTGAGCTTCCCTGTAAAGTCTTCTACGATCTCCCCAAAAAATGGGAATAGTATCATAAGAGAGATCCAGCTACAAGGTTCCCCCAAGTCTTTTTATCCAGGATCTTGACAAGAGCATGCCAAACTTGGGGGGAACATTAGCAACTACAATATCCATAAGTATACTTTTCATGGGCAACTGAAATAAAGTCACCACCATATCCTTAATGACTCCAAGACACTTCACTTTTCTGGAGTTAAAAGAATATAAGTCATGGTAAGTCTTTATGATTTATAACCCAATTTCATCCATAACAGATTTCGCATAAGATTGTGGGATGCCCCTGAATCCATATGACAATTGTGCAACACCTTATAATGTATATTCAGCGAGGTATAGAAAGGTGGGGAGGAATCGTCTCAGTATTCTATCAAAGGACCTAAAATCAATGTTGGTTTTTCATCTTGCAGATTTATTGAATCAATGGCATTTGGAGATGATTCAGGCTATAGAATTTTGGACAAATATTTTTTAAAATCTTCATTTTTTATCAATTCCAAAAAAGGTACAAGGATATTTATTTTCTAGATCTCATTCTCAAAAGTGAAGGAAGAAGAGGGCTTCAAGATCTCTTTGGTTTCAGGAAAAGGATTTTTTATCAGAACTTGTGGACTTTGAGAGTCTTTTTCCTTGCTACTCACTGGCACAGCCTTGACATAATCTTCTTTTTGGGCAAGCTGATTAGGGGCATCATTTTTTTCTTCATTCTTTTTATATCTTAGATTATACCTACTAGTATTTTCTTTTTCTTTCTCTCCCTTACTTAACTCATTAATTTGAATATCCATCAAGTATTTCTCATAAGAGGATTGAGACAAGTGTGGGGATGGGGATGTGTCACCTATGCAGTGAATCTTAGGATCAACCTCTACCTCCTCTTCTTCTTCATCCACAACTATATTGTTTTGGAAAGGAGCTTGTACCCTCTGATCATCTCTTTCTCTATTTCTGGGAACTCTAGGAAGGATTTGGGGAGCATTATTTGGTCTCCTGAAGTTACCTCTATTTTGAGTATTTTGAGCATTTCTATATATCTGTATCCCTTCTGATTTTAACTTCTCAATCTCATTAGAAAGAGATTTTACTAATTTGGTCAGCTCATGTACTTGATAATGGACAACAGAAGAATCAAAATTTGAAGCTTCAACTTTGTTTTTCCTCCTATCCCTATCAGATTCCCCCCTAAGCTTATTTGATGCCACTATATTAGATTCTACCTCTAAGGTGACATCTTGCATATGAACTAAGGAAGGTGATCTTCTTTCTCTCAAGAGGAGGAAGAAATCAGGGTCAATGCACTGGCATAAGTGATTTTTTCAGAGGTTTCAATGGGTTTAATCTCATCAGGGATCTTGTTGTACATTTTGTTAAATATTTTAGAAAAGTCAGAGACAAACTCTCCTTCTTTCCTTTTTAGGGATCCAAATTCAATGATGTAGTACAAAAAATCCTTTTTGTCCCCCCAATGCCTCAAGAAGGATTCATCCAATTCTTCAATACCAGTAATGGATCCAGGGGCTATACCTCTAAACCACTTCCTAGCCTCACCAATAAGGCTTTGGACGAAAACCCTCATCTACACATCCTCATTTTCAATATTTTGGTTATGAGCATAACTATAGAAAGAAACAAGATGTTCCTCAGTTGTTATATCTTCTTCTCTCATGAACTTAGGCATGTATTTCAAATAATCTCCAGGAGGGAGGGAATTCATTGGATGAGGTAAGACTAGAGGAGCATATCCTACAACCACTATGGAATCCATCCTATTTGCAGGGGGGTTAACAACTTCCATTTTATTTTGAAATCTTGGTGAACAAGAAGGAGAAGGGGACTTGACTGTGTGCAGATTAGGAGAAGAATGAAAATATGAAAGGGGGGTTTCAGTTTTCACAGTAGAGGGATGATTCTTGGAAGAATATGGCAAGGTCTATAAAGGGGATGAAGTTCCCACTTCTTTGGCAACAAAAGTTTTAACATAAAGAGGAGTGGCCAAACCTAAAGTGGGGAAATCTTCAAAACTATCAAGACTGAAACACTTTTCAATGTGAGGGGAAGAGAAAATGTCAATGTTTTTTTCTTTTAATTCAATTTCAAAGGAAGAGTATTCAACATAAAACTCTTCAAATTCAAGTTTCTTAGATACTTCAGCAGAAGGTAAAGAGATCTTACTTGATAAAATAGCTGGAGTATCAAGAGTGAAATCAAGCAACTGACTAGAAGCACTTGTAGCAGAAGAAAATATTTTCAGAGAATCTTTTCCCTTCTTGAGTATTTTCTCCAAGTCAACCTCAGTTGGAACCAAAGATAGTTGTGGATTTGATCTCGTATGTCTTCGTTTAGGTGCCAGAGATGAAACAATGGATTTGCAAGGTGCAAGATGCAATATTCAAGATACTGAGTTCTAATGCAACTTTAGGACTAGTATACTGCCGCTTAATCCCAGGGAAAAGTCTTCAAATCATCCCCAGAAATGGTGCCAAGAATGTTAGCACTAGGAATCACCTTCAGATTGCATGGAAGGAAATCCCAATACCCATCAGGTTATATATGAATGTAAGAGTGTTTTAAAGGGTCAAATGGAAAGAGACTCAAAATGATAATGTTCCAACTCAGAAAACAGGGCTAGCATGCACCAACAGTCAAGGTCTTCGCTAACTTCAATCATTAATTTGGGAGTAAGTATGAATAGAGGGAAGACTTGAATAAAAGGAATGTAGGGGCTACTGCAAACATCGGGTCTACAAAAGCCTAAGGAAGAAATTTTCTTAACATAAGATCTTCTTGAACTCAGAAACTAAGGAAGCTAAATAAACATCATGATAATATAATGATCAAACATCCACCATAACATCACCACAATCATTCATGTGAATCATTCAAAGCATGAAAATTTAGCATAAGAAGAACATAAGCTGAAAGAGAAGCTGATTTCTATTAGCCAAAATGTCTTAAGTCCAGTACATAGATAGATCACAGTCACTTCATCAAAATATTACAGTCTAAGGGAGCCTTTCTTAACCATCCAAACCTACTAAAGCATTTGATCTATCTATTTATAACAAAAGGGAAGCAACAACTTGAGGTACGAGTTGGCCTCCTTCCCTTGAAAATCTCTAAAAATTTATTTGATCTAACAACTTAGATAACAACCTATGCTATAAAATAGGAAAATGTTGGTGACTAATCCAACCAATATTCAAGATGACTTGATTCCTTCTTGTTGTGAAACTCCTTGTTTTCCATGTGTCTTTCAAAAGCATGTGGTTGTCCTCATGATTCGAACTGTTGTTTCCACAATCTTCTCCATCACCAGCTATCCAAAATTTGTTAGCTTATCCCTCCTGAATCCCTGGTGTCTATTGGTAGCTTCTTTAGGTAGCAGCTGAGTAGCATACTTCACAACTGGGCAAGTAGAAAAGGTAGCACATTTTGGTAGTGCTACTGTGTTGCATATGTGTGCAAAATTTTTCTCTCTGTGAAATATTAGGTAGTGTAATTACGTAGCGCCACTCTGCTGTGTCTGTGTGCATAATTTGTTCTCTATGAAATATTAGGTATCACCTATAGGTAGAACCACTTATGTTGCATCTGTGTGCATTTTTATTCTTTGCCAAATATTAGGTAGCGCCACTTAAGCTGCGTTTGTGTGCAGGTTTAGGTATCACTTTCAAAAAACACAATGCCTCCAATATTGGACATGTGCAGTGTAAGTAGTGGCCTTGCATAATGTCAAACCCATTATACTTATATGACTTGGCAGTACTGTGGGTAGTGCATTTTACCACTGAGGGAGTTAGCACTTTGCAAAAATACCAAAAATCTGATAATTAAATGCTCTGAATCCTGTATAGATGGCATAGGTAACATTTGAAAAATAGTTTACCCTCTAAAAAAGGAAACATCCTAAAAAATGGGGCTCACCTTTCACCATCTATTTTGTTACCTTGACACTTAACTGCACACTCTTTCTGGTAGAAGGAGGATCTTCATTTGGCACAACAGGTTTCTTCTTCTTAGCAATGATAGACTTCTTGACTGGGGCTATCCTCTCCTTGAATGTCGATGTCTCTTTCTCAATAGCAACTTCAACCAATACCTGCAAGTTTCTCTGAGCTACTTCATCTCGAAAATGCTGCAATTTTGCCTTGAGTTTCTTGTTCCGGGATTGAAAACCTCTATTCTTCCTATAAAGGTTTTGGAGGTTCCTATGAAGGGGCTAGGACTTCCTTGCTTCAAACCTTTCCAGGTCAAGGGTACATCTGTAGCCATCCATGATCTCTTTCATCTAATCCCTATGAATCATATCTTTTGCTTTAAGATGAGCTATTTCCTTCCTAGCATCCCTAAGATGCTTGATCAATCTTTTGAATGTCTGACTGTCAGGTGGAGCAGTGACATGCACAGTCTCAATAGGTTTTTTCTCAGTCTCCTCTTCCATCTGCATAGGAATTGCTTTGTCAACTTCATCAGGCTCCTTGGTGGCTTTGCTTTTATCTATCTTCTTTTTCATAGATTTTTCCTCTTTTCTTTCCACAGAATTTCCAATGCCTTTACCCTTGTTCTTTTATATAGGGATCTCAGGTAGAGACTTCTCTTCAACAACTTTCCTAGGAATTGATGACCTTGTGAAAGGTATTTTACCCTTGATTTTGACTGTTGGAGGGGAAGAGGGTAAGAGTAGATTCTTCCCTTTCTTGGATGTATCTTTGGTAGAAGAAGGAACTTCTTCTAACCCTAGTGGAGGAGGTGGTGGAAAATATCTTTGTGGGTGTTACACATGATTTTGGTCACTCTGGTGATGTCTCTACAAGTGATGTATTCTGGCTCCCACAAGGACTTTTTTCCTAAGAAAAGTTATTGTTGTCTTCTTCCAAAAAACACATTTTTAAGATGAGTTTGCAGGCTACCTATGTTACAGGGTGCGAAAATCCCTCATTCTCGTAGGCCACCAACACTTAGGGTGCGAATTGTTTGTAGTCTTCTCTATAGGTAGGGTGCGAACCTGTTTTTAAGCTTGAAGAAAAGAAGAGGTCACGAAGGTTCTAGAAGGGGATCTCCTAGAAAATGAGTTGGCATTTGCATGGTTGGCATCCTACCGACTTCTCAGATTTGGTGGGATCATCCTCATCCATGTAACCATCCCTCCTTCTCCTATATATTGATAGGTTTCTCATGGAAAAGGTTAAGAAATATTGAATGAAGAATTAATGAAAGGATTGTGTGAAGAACTCTTCTTGGATAGAAGCTTGAAGAATCTATCTGGTCTATCAAGTTGTATTGGATCTTCTTCATGCAAATACAGATTAAGTGTGTGTGTTGGAACCAAGGGTCACTGAGAGGAAGCTTGCAACATCAAGGCGATTAGGTTGTATCTTCTACTTTCATTTAATATAATACAACGACATGTCCCTTTCCCATAAAATCACTCTTATTTTATTTCATAACTCCTTGATCATATGCATAGGTTGACATTGAATACACTTTTCTATCTTCACTTTGGTTGGTTTGTGTTGTCTTGGACCTGATTTCACAAGAGCACCGGAGCAAAGAGGGAACAACAGATACCTAAGGAAGCGATATCAAGGTATGCCACTCATTCCTTCTTAGTAGTAGATTCAATGACCACAACTTAGGGAAAGAGTCATGTCCTGTCCTGTTTTGTTCTAGATCCAGGTGGATCTAGGGAAATCCTTTAGTGTTTGCACCTATTGATTTGTCTGATAACAAAATTGGCGACTCCATTGGGGATACAACCCATTTTTGGTGGTTTTTTCTTGGCCATTTGCTCTTAACCTATCATTTTTCATTCCCATCAATATCTGAGTCTTGAGGAGACCCTTACAGACTCCCTGGATCCAAAAATTCCCTCAGAAGTTTTGTCTTTTTTCCAAAATTTTCTTGATTACAGACCTTCTCGCACTGCACCCTTTTGTAGCCTGCGAGAACCACTAAAGTTCGCACCTTGTTGCTCAGTTCTGTGCAAACTTCTCACATTTTTCCTGTGTCTAACCTGCGAGAATCCTTGATTCTCGCACTGTACCCCACTGCCGGCCTGTGAACCCACTTGCAAAATTTTTGGATTCAGTCTTTTGTGTCCTCAGATGCCCAGATTTGTTTGTGTGTCTAGGAAGAACTTCTCTAACCAGTGATTGAATGATTTTTGACTTCAAATCTTGCGAATGATTAGTTTTCAGAAATCAAAAGCTCTTCTTGTTCATTTTTTTCTCAATTTTTACCTCTTGACCTTTTCTTAACAAGGGTATAATCTCCGGTTTAGCAATCTAAGTGCTTGTTTGGTCGGGAGCCTTTGATTGGATTTAAAAATTGAGATTAATTGTCCTTTTCAATTGCTTATTACTTCGAAAATTGTTACCCATGTGCATTTGAAGAGACTGGTCTTGTCAGTTTGTTATTTTTGCCTTCATTGAAAGATCAATTTGGGTGTTTGTTGTGTATTTATTTTTCATTGGTTTCTTACTTTTTCTTAGTTCCATCCCTATTGCTTGGTTTCTAATAAAAATTAAAGACATTTTTTTTTTTTTTAAGCAACTTGTTATTCAAAAATATTGGCATTCAAGTAATGAAAAAGAAAGAATAAGGAATTTGCATTTTTCATGGTTGTTTGATATTACATTTCAAAGAATATCATACATTGTAGTTCGCATTGTTCCAGAAAACTCCTCTCTCCCTCCTTTAAATAGGATTCATCGAACAAGAATTTGTCTCATTCATTCCTATTTATGCATTGTTGGGTAAGAGTCTCACACAACATCGATTTCATTTCCGTCTCCTTTTGAGTAACAACAACCTTTAATAATATTGCACAATTTTAAAATTCAACTAGTAACTTTTTCTAGGGCTCTTTTACACCAACATTATCTAGGCTAGAGCTTTGGAATAGGCAGTGAGACACACTCTCCAAAGCACGAAACACACAATAGTATCTTGTGATAAGGAGTCTCAAATTCCATTTGTGACATTTTGTCCTAGAAAGCCCTTCTCACGCAAGGGTCAAACCCGAGGTCGCATTGAGATTGACAGAGTTACTCACCCTGCTTTGTTGATATCGATGTAGAGATTGCATGTATTATAGGGGTCACTTGAAGGTATACCCACAATGATGAGTGGAAGCCTCTCAAGCTGATTTTGGGCTAGATACCTTGCCCTTGTGTGTGGATCGGACTATCGACTGTTCCCCCAGGCATTATTGTTGTTGGTGGTAACCTTATTAGCCTCTCTTCTTAGGGTCTTACACAAGGTGACTGTGAAGGGGTAAGTCTTCATGGTACCTGGAGTCGACGTTGGCCAGACTCACTCGGGCTCCTTGTAGGGTATACCCATGATTTTGTGTGGGATCTTGCACCACGGTGTAAGTCTGTTAAGAAGGTCGTCAACTTAACTTTTCCACCCTATCCCAACCCCTTCTTGTCTCGTCGCCACGACGTTGGATTTCATCACCAACTAGTGACTTCAGAATTGGAAGGTCTTGTTTGCTTGGTTTTGCTTCCTAGATTTTAATAGCGCATGTTGTTTGTTTACCCAAGTTGGCCATAGAATTTATTTCATAAGATTCTAACTCGATCACAATTGATCCTCCATGCCATTCACGTAGAATGAAAGGACTACCCCCAGAAGATCTGAAAGGTTCTCAACCCTTGCCTACCAACTCACTGGAGGGCTCTCCTCAACAGAGTGAAGTCAAAGATGTCTCCACTCCACAAGTGGAAAGAAATAACTCTTTAGAATGGTTCTGAATTACCAATTCTAGAGAGGACTTTCGACTTCCTACCAACTCTAAGAGACTATTGTTCGAGTGAATTCTTCTAGAGACCTAGTTGTTCAGTCTTCTGGATCACCAACCGGACCTTTCATAGGACCTGAGGGTCAAGATCCTTTTTGGACTACTGGAATTTTTAGATGGGATCTCTTTGTCTTAGGAGCAGGCATTGATATCACTGTCGTACCTGAGCTGCCTGAAACATCTGATCCAGATGTAGTACATTTTACTACTGCATATTATTATCCTGGTACAGACACTCTGCCAGCTGACCACATATTGACTATCTCTCTACAAATAGTCCATTACACAATGGTCCCAGATACTACGAATCCTCACACCGGGATTATAGTGTCTAGCCAAGCTCCCATTGGCACACCGCTTTTGCCTAGATTCACCCCAACACTCCCGCCTAGATATCATGCGTTGAATGCTTCTATTCCTGCTCCTACACAAATCTCATCCAGGACTCCTGGCATTCCCACTCCTTTTGGGCACCATCTCGTTCCCGGTTCCATTATGACACTTCCTCAACCCCCTTTCAGAGGACCTCTTCCATCCTCTATCAAGGGCATCGATCCTAGTGGCACCATCCCATATTTCACACCTAATTACTAGATTCCTGTAGGTGGAAAATTTCACCAAGGAGGCCAAACCCAACCCCCTTTTGCCGGACAAATCTCAACTGGGACGTAACCCCTGATTGGAGGGAAACCCCCACCGACCCCACCCTATGGACAAAACATACCTCCATCATTGGCCCTGTATTGGAATCATATTATACAACATAATCCTCACTCGATTGGGGAGAAACAACCTCAAGCTAGCTCCGTCATACCCCCTAGTACAGGCCAACCATATCTAGGCACGTCTAATTGTATTTGGGACTCGAATGCTCAACCTCACGCCATTGTTCAAGGTTACAACCCTATGAATTACTTGCCTCCACACCAACCACCGAATCTGCCTAGATCTTCGCATTATATGCAAACTGCTTATGGTCCCATTGGTCTACCAATGAGACTCCCTCCCCAATGTCACCAGTACCCACACGTGAATAGACAGTTACCCTTCTTATCCACCCTGGACCTCCCTGATCTATCAAGGATTTTAAATGATCTGATCCGTCACTCTCCTCAATGGCCTACCATACCGACCAAATTACTATCCGACATCCCTAAATTCGATGGTAAACCGGGAGAGGACCCGAACAATCATGTAATGAATTTTCACCTTTGGTGCTCATCCAACTCCTTGATGGATGACTCTATTCGTTTACGCCTTTTTCAGCGAACCCTCACAGGTTTTGCCGCAAAGTGGTATATAGAATTACCGCGAGGCTTCTTCACCGAATTCAACACCCTCGCTATGGTTTTCCTCACCCACTACCAGTTACCGATCTACTACGAAATGGGTACCAAGATTTTGAGTTCTTTCAAACAAACCAAAGCCACTCATATCTCTGATCACATTCATGAGTGGTGATGGAGACGACGTCTAATCAAACTCGAACTTACCGATCAATTGTTGGCATAATGGTTCACGAAATCATTTGTGAACGACATCGCTTGTGACATCGCCATGGGTGGAGTTGTCACAGAAGAATAGGAAATCAGTTGTGCCCAATACCTAGACCTCGTTTACTCACAAACGAGTAGTCTTTATGACTTACTCCCTGATGCACCTCATCCTTCTACTTCTACTACTTCAACTACTCCTGCTGCTTCCCATGCAACTGACGGTGTGATTGGAACTTTCCATGCCCAACCTCTTTCCATCCAAACCCCTAGAAACAATCCCAAACCCATTTATTCTAATGTTCAAAATGCTCTATCTCCTACCCCTCCCACCGACAAGACTTCTGAGGTAAACTCTGTCCAATCTACCCCCGTCGGCAAAAATAAATCCAAAAAGGGAAAGGGTAAGAACAAGGAGGATAAAAATAATCCGCAATCTGAGAAAACCAAAACACCACCTGTTGATGATAGGGATAAGTGCAAACCCCGATACCCTTGTCTTATCTGTGGTGATGATCACTACACTAAGGATTGTCCACGATGATCCGAGGTTACTAAGTTCCTTCAAGGGACCACGAAACCACCCATTCCGGCCATATTGTCACAACCCTTTCCTTCTCAACAATAGGCCCAATTGATCATTCATGACCAAACTTCCCCCTCCAATACATCCTATGTCTTAATGCGTACAGGTGATTCAAAGAAGAATGATATCACACTTACCACTAGAGCCAAATATTATTCTTCCTCCAAAAAGAAGGTTGATGCAATACCTCCTTCGTTGGTCCAACCATCTCCCACGACTCCACCTACCCATAGTCCTCTTCATATTGAGCGACCAAGCCTAGATACAGTTCTTCACCCTCCCCCAAAGGGTGTTGTTCAAAAATCGGCTTTCAATCCTCATACACGTGCTGCCCAGAACTACAGTATTGTCGAAGATCTAGCCCAAGGACCATCCGCGATGTTAGATCAGAGTTGTCCTATACAATGGAAGGTACTGTTGAAAGCTATTGGTGGAATCGACCCTACAGATACAAATTT
>SNQJ01S0003671.1:119224-138250 GCA_010110895.2 Picea sitchensis | reverse complement strand
TAAACCTTGTACATAATACATATTCTCCTAGAAACAAGTTGATGAAACGTTACACCCAAATAGTTTGGGAACTAATTTCGAACTTGCTATCTTTCAACATCACTCATGTTAAAATGGAATTGAATTCAATGGCTGACAAGTTAGTTGTTTTTGCAGCCTCTCCTACTCGACAACTTCTTCCACAAAGAACTGATTGCACCTTTCAATATTTGTATTGTCCACATATCCCGGACAATATAGAGTCATGGAAGGTCTTCCCTAGTGATGAGAGCATTTGTTCTTTTCAAAATGAACCTTATAATCCTGAGGAAATTATATCAATGGAAGATAACAAAATTCCTAAGGGCTTGAATCCTATAGAAAGTTCATTTTCATCGAGTGATGTAGGCAACAAAGAAAAAAATAAAGAAGAGTAGTCGAAAAGGAAAGTGTGTGAAACCATTTCCTTGAACATTGGAACACCTGAGTCTCCAAAGAACTTTAAAATAGGTCCGTAATGTTCTGATGAAGAAAAATTGAAGTTCACTAAGTTGCTTGGGGAATTTCAAGATGTTTTTTATTGGCCTTATGGGGATCTTCATGGTTTTGATCCTACTATTATACAACATGCTATCCCTATCAAGGAAGGCATAAAACCAATTAGGAAAAAATAGAGACCCATTAACCCTGCACTAAAAGAAACTATTCAGAAGGAGTTGGAAAAACTCTTGAACGCTGGGATAATTTTCCCTATTAAGTAATCTGAGTGGGTTTCTAATTTAGTTCTTGTCCAGAAATAAACATGTCATATCAAATTATGTGTTGATTTTCGTGCATCGAATAGGGCCAACTTTAAATACCATTTTCCTCTCCCTAATATGGAAATGATTTTGCAACAAATTGCAAGGTCACAGATGATGTCCTTACTTGATGGTTTTTTTGGTTATAATCAAATCAAGGTGAAAAGGGAAGATATATTTAAAAACACTTTTATTACTCATTTGGGAACTTTTTCTTATGAACGTATGCCTTTTGGATTATCTAATGCAGGTGACACTTTTCAAAGAGCTATGCAAATATATTTTGACGATTTGATCAGTAAAATTATTCAGATTTATATTGATGACTTAACTGTGTATTCTAAAAACTGATCAGATCATTTTGGTCATCTTAGAAAGATTCTCATGCGATGCAGAAAATTTGACATTTCTTTAAATCCTTCTAAGTCTATTTTTAGCGTTACCAAGGGTAAGCTCCTTGGACACATTGTCTCGGATTCAGGAATAAGCATTGATCTCGTAAGGATTACTGCCATCCTAAATCTTCCTTCTCCTACTTCCAAAAAGGAGGTTCAAGCTTTTATGGGTGTTGTTAACTTTGTATGTAGGTTTGTTCCTGATTTTGTTGTAATGGTCAAGCCAATTCACAATCTGTGTAAGCAAGATCATCCCTTTTCTTGGAAAAATGATGTCAAAAAATGATTTCGTAGGGATCAAGAAAGAAATCAGTTCCTCACCAGTTTTGGTGAAGCCGGATTTTGAGAAAGAATTTATGATATATACTAATTCCACAGAGGAAGCGGTTTTTTCTATCCTCCTTGAATGTGATGACCAAGGTAACGAAAAACCAGTGGCTTACATGAGTCAAAGCTTGTCTGAAGAAGAGTTTAAAATTTCTTTTATTGAAAAGCATGCTTTCGTTCTTGTTAAAGCTGTTGAAAAGTTTCTCCACTTCATCTTAGGTAAAGATACATTGGTAAAAATCCCTTTACCTGCAATCAATTTTTTACTCTCATAGACTTATCTTTTAGGAAAGATTGCACATTGGCTTGCCAAGATTCAGGAGCATGATCTAACCATCATGAATTCTAAAACTATCAATGGATGTGACTTATCCCTTCACTTAGCTTAGCATGCTGACGTGAGCAAAGAAATTGATGAACAAGATAGCTCTCTATCAGTATTGTTTTGCATTGATAATCAAATCCTTCTTGTGTTTGAACATCCTTGGTATAAATATTTTGTTTACTACTTGCAAAATCAAAGATGTCTAGATAACTTAGACACTCATCAAAGAAGAAGGCTCTACCTTGAATATGCTAGATACGTCATTATAGGAGACTTCTTTCTTAGAATATCTATTAATGGTATGTTACTTCGTTGTGTGAACAATGAGGAAGCACATAAATTGTTGCAAGAGACTCATGGTTCTTCAAATTTTGTTATTCATATAGGAGGTCACTTTTTTGCTAAAACCACTCCTTTTAATATTATCAAGAAAGAGTACTATTGGCCTTCAATATTTCATGATTCTTATAATTTTTCAAGATCTTGTGACAAGTGCCAAAAATTTGTTGGGAAAGAATGTCTTTCTGCTATTCCTTTGCAGCTTGTCATCCTTGAATTTCCTTTCTCAAAATGGGGTTTGGAATTTATTGGTCCTATTAATCCTCCATCTTTAGTAGGGAAAGTTTTTATCTTGATAGACAAAAAATATTTTACAAAATGGACTGAAGTTGTCCCGCTTAAAAATTCACAGGATGAGAAGATGATTTCTTTTCTTGAAACTAATACTTTTTCCATATTTGGACTTCCTTTGGAAATTATTATAGATAATGGTCCCGCCTTTATTTCTACTACGTTGACCCAAATTTTAGCTAATTTTGGGGTTAAACAATTTACTTCATCAACTTATTATACCCAAGGTAGTGGGCAGGCCGAGTATATCGACAAGAATCTGGTAAGAATTATCAAGAATCTCATTGAAGATAAGCCTAGTCAATGGCACACTCTCCTCACTTACGCCCTTTGTGATGATCGCACTACCACCAAGGTGAGCACTGGTTGCACTCCTTTCCATCTTGTTTATGGTGAAAAATCTATTCTTCTTACCGAGATGGAAATTTCCTCTCTAAGGTTAATGCTATAGGTCGAAGAATTAAATTCTTTTGATGTTTCTCAAAGAATGAATGCACTTTTGGCTTTAGAGGAGCAAAGGACATTTGCCTTGGATAATATAAAGAGAAGACATCAGACTGTTAAAATATATTTCAACAAAAGTGTCAAGGTTGCCAAATTTAAAGTCAATAAGAAAGTACTATTGTGGGATTCAGCTCATGTTGATAGAGGAAGGCATTCAAAGTTCCAAAAATTATGGTTGGGTCCTTTTAAAACCACTTTTGTCATGGGCACAGATTCTTACATTCTAAAGGACTTACACGAGAGATTGTTTTCCTATAGCACTAACGGTTCCCACTTAAAACACTATGTGGAACCAACTTAAAAGTTTTAACGTTGTATGGAGTGTTTTCTGTATAATAGTTTGTTTTTTTTCTTCGATTCTACATTTTTGTTGTTACATTTATGTCATTTCATTCTTTTTTTTTTCAATTCTCTTTTTTTCATTTCTGCTATGACATTTATTGCTATTTGTTTTTATTTGACTTAATTTCTTGTCAAAATAAAATGTTGGATCAGTTTTTTCACAATGACACTATTATGCAAGGTATTGTTAATCAATAACGATCAAGTTACACAACTATCATGATGTTCCCCTTGGAAGCATCATTGAAATTGGTATCTTCTTCAACTGTTGTTTTATCCCTCTTCTTCTTTCCTTTTATTCCATCCATTTCAAGATTCAAAAGAGAATATCAAAAAACAATTCTCCTTGAAGTCAAGAACACTTTACTATGATTAATTGAATGATTATGATTACAGGGATAAACCCCCTCATACTTAACACTTTCCATGAGTTATTGTCAAATTCCCAGTCGTTTTTCCCTTAAATCTGCTCACTTCCCCCTGTGGCATAATCATTTTGATGTATATCTTCTTGATCTGATGTTATTGGTCTGCGAAACTAGGCATTTTGAGTTCTTAATCTGTTGGAAACAAATTTCCCTGTGGGGTCGCCAGTTTGTTGACGATTAAAATCGCACCGATGAATTTCACCCGCAAAGGATTGCTAAAGCACTATTATTTAATTATGATAATAATATAATACTAGTAGGTGGGACCCCCTTGTACACTAGAGGTGCAAGGATAGACATATTACACATATTTTGATGTTGTTATGATGTTTCCTACATAGTCCTACATTTTTGATGATGCAGTCTTGGTTTCATTTGGCATGATAATGAGTTAATGCATTATTTTTTAATGTTGTTGGTAATCACTTGCGACATAGAACAGTTCCCATGGGTATGAGGATCATGTTGTTTATAGTTGATATGTTATAACCTTGTTACTAATTCATATATTGATTACTTATCCACATATATGCAAGGACTAATTAAATGGGACCTAGCTCAAACAAAAGAAAAGAAGCTATGGAAAATTTCTAAATCTATGGTAAAAAAACTACATGTAAACTTCAAATAAAGCTATGGAAAAATGATTATGTATAGATCTTGTGACAATGGTCAACCTATCTATTGTATTAGGTCTCTATTTAAAGGACTATGCAAATTTTATTTAAGTTGAATGGAGGCATATATAGAAATGTTGATATTTGATTATCATGGAGTTATGGCAGATGTTAGCATATATATGAGATATCTCGGGTGGCGCACTATGCATTAAATATGTTCTCAGATCTTACGATGAATTGGCATTGATCATGCATTGGTTATATGGTTTGATTTAATGGTGAATGTATTGTTAGTGGGATGTCTCATACATGGAATTGAATGGGGCTAGGTGAGGAAGCAACGTGCATTTACTGCACGTCACTCCAAACTCCCTATCACTCGTCACCCTAGCATTGTTGCATTGTTGCATTGTTTCTCTGTTGGTTGTGAAGCTCCATGTTTTCAGGATTGGCAAGGGAAAACTCGATCGGTTCACCATTGAAACAATTTTCTCATAGGTATGGCTATGAACTTTCCATCGATGATGCAGTCTCTACTTTATGAATCAAATGGTGGCTCAAGAATGCATGGATTTTTTGTTATCTTGAGTTTTTTGACTTTGTGTAAATATGGTGTTATGTTTCTTTGTGATGACTATGAAATGTTGATATTTGTAAGCAAAGTAATGGGTATTATTGATAACAAAGGTTGAACATTGGTTATTTGCTCGATGAGTGTTATTTTTTATGATGGTTCTCTGTGGAATAATGGTGACATTTGTGAAATGAAGCTCTGAGTTTGATGGTTGAGGGTTTTTAACCATTGTTCTATGTATCAGTGGCTGTCAACTTGTTTTCCCTCTCGGTCGTTGTTGTAATATTGATCCAGTTGCAGGGAAATTTTCGACTGTTGGGTGCTTCTGTTATTTAAACCCCGAACCATTGTTGATGGCCCATTCTTTACTATCTCTTCACCGAAAATATTTCCAAAGGTCCAATCTTGGTTGAACCGAATGTTAATGGAGGCCTGTGTGGGTATCGAATTGATACAAGTTAAATATTGTCTTTATTTTACAAAGAATGTTGTGTGTCATCACTTTCAATTGTTCTCATAAGTTATCAACCTCTCGGGTGTTGGAAAGAGACATTATTTCTTTGTGTTTTGAGTACCCTCCACTGTTTAAGTAAACCATCGTTCCTCTATGAAAAGTGTTAGAGGCACATGTGTGCAACTGGGTTGTTTTAATGAAATTATGTTTTTATCTCCTCGGGTGTTCACTTATGATTTTGTCAAAGGATTGGAAGTATAAGACAAAAAACTCTGTTTTTTTTAGAAGAACGTGGCTCTCTGTTTTCAAGATTACATTGTGGTTTGTGGTTTATTAATCGATGGAAAATGAATATGAGGATTTGAAAGACCATGATCTCTCTGTGTTTTTAAAAATTACAAGAAGGCTTTTGTTGCCTCTCTGCATTTAATTTTTTAAGACCCCAACTCAGACTCTGACTGCCTCTTCTCTCCTCAAGCACCTTCTGGGGTTTGTCAAATTTTTGGTTATTAGTTTAATGATTGTGGGGGTTTGAAGACACTTGCTCGCTCATTTATAAACCCATCCTTTTGGTCGAATCTCTATGTGGTCCTTCTGTGATGAATTGGTTTGAACAAATAAGAAATAAAATGAGTGGTTGCATACAGTCAAGAGTTGTCTTTCTATTCGTTTATGGTCTCGATCACTGTGTTTAATATAGTATGATCTGGATTCCATAAGAAGACACATGTGTGAGTTTTACCAAGCTCGATTAGGGTTCTGGAAAGTTAAAAGAGGTGCCTGTGTGTCAATTTAGTTATGTTCGCGTCATATATGATATGGTTCTATGGGAATCATCGTGAAGACTATCATTTGTTTTTAAAAGAAGTTTACATACGCTGATGCACACAAAAAGAAATCTCAAGGTTCCATTTTATTTTGAATTGGTTGTTGTTGTCGATTCAATATTGTATTGACTATATGATTGAAGACCTTGTGTTATGATTGGTCCCTCGTGTATGCTCTTAATTCTGTCTATGACTGAAAAGGCACTTGTGTATACTAAATCGGGTCAGATTGTTGATTAGAGGACAATGACTGTTGATTGTTTATCATGGTGCATTATTGATTATTAGGGATAAATGTTGGGAATAATATAACAAGAATTGTTGTGCATGTTTTGTTTATTTTAAAAAGAAAAGATCAGTGTTAGTATATACAGTACTTTCGAATGGAAAATGTTTACATAATTTATAATGCACAGACTATTATAAAATACGGATTTCTAGGAAATTTAATTATTATTGAAACAACAAGCAGTTGTATACAATTGAGGAACAATGAATGTTTTGGTCTTGGAAGTGGATTCTTTTTGGATGCCAATTTGAAAAAGAGTTATGTTAGTTGATTGATTTAATTTGTTTTATGAATAGTATCCATCTAATTCCCTTTCATTTTCTCACTTTTCGCTCATTACAAATCCCCTCACGATCCCAAATTCATTTTGCAATCCCTGTTCACTAAAATTAAATTAAAACTATGTATGACAACGATTAAAAAATAACACAGAGATAGATGACAATTGATATGTTTTGATTATTGTTGCACAATACAAATTTTATTGAATTATTGACCAATAATCGTGTTCTTATTCCCTTCATTTTCTCACTTTTTTGCTCAATACAATCCCCTTAGATATCCCTGAACCCTAATTCACCCCTTGCTCATTGACAATTATTAAATGAATTTTATGAATGGGATTGCATGGGTCTGATGTGATTGTTGAGCCAAACTTTGTTTGATAATAAGAGAACGTCATGTATGATCTGTTTAAGAAGCTAGTTCCTAATAATTGTTGCATACAGGATGAGCTTCTTCAATAGAGGAATTCATGGCTGAAATAATAGGGGCAGAGGAAATTGGAATAGAGGGCCTAGAAGGCCCAGATTCTCAATACATTTAGATGTAGATCCTCAAGAGTTAAACCATCTCTTTCAAGATGTATTTTTCAATTACATTGGACAAGGGGTAGTCCATCCTAAACCAGAGAGGCCTCCCTTCCAACCCCAGTATGTACTTGGTATCCCTGTGCCACCTCATGTTTTGTTGCAACCTGGAGTTCCAAAGAATGACAGATGGAAGGGGATTGTTCACCCAATAGTCTCCCACCATTGTGGCTGGAAAAAATTGTCTTTACCTGCTCCTCCTCCACCGGTTAACCCAAATTCCCATATTTCCCCTGCACACTCACCTGTATAGTCTTCCCATGCAAGAAAAATACTCAAAACCGAAGCCCACCACATGCATGACAAAGGAAAAGGTGTTGTTTCCCCCTCCTCTTCCTCAAGTGATTCAACCAAATTTGTATCATCCTGTATGCACTTGAGAGATGACTATTCCCATGTCCTCAGTGAGATCAAGCCTCAAGGCTCTACACAACCTAGGGATAATTCAGGGAAGTTAAAAGGGGATAGCAACAACAAAGGGAAAATTGCCTCTCAAAGTGGAAAATACGGGTTTTTATTATGTTTTATTATTTTTTTATTGAGGGCAGTGGAATGCTGAAGGTTTTGGACAACAAACTATTTTTGGATATTTTGGATATTATATGTTTGGATACGATCTGAAATATCATTGATATTTAATTTTCAAATTATGGAAATGATAATGGGAGCCACAAGGATGGATGTGTTTGATTTATTTTCTAGTTATGTTTATTTTTGTTAAGAAATTAAAGGGAGTCACAAGGGGTCCCACCTACTAGTTATTATTTATTAAAAGACCTTTATTATTATTGTTATTCTTAATTCTTCCCCTAAACTAAAAGTTAGTTGAGTTTTAGTTAAATTAACTAAATGAAATAGTTGAACTACTTCAACTAATTTGGAATGCATAAAAGCTAAATGAGAAGGAAGAATAGGAGGAGAATAGAAGGAGAAAAGATACTAAGGTTTGGTCTTAAGTTCTATTGAGATAGATCATTTTTCATTCATTCTTCAATTCATCAAAGGCCTAATTCTCTTTTATGACAACAAGGTCCTATTGTAGACAACAAGGTTCAAAGATGAATCATATCATTTAGACGCTTGTTTTCAAAGGTGTTGATCTATCTTTTATAGTCTATGTATAATTGTCTGTTTATGAATTAAATTTCATGGCTGATAAAGGATATTGTGCAGATTCAAGTGGGAAGCAGTCTATGACAAGCTGAGCTAGATTTTAAAGTTCAGTTTTTACTTCTTGTAAGAGTCTTTTTGTATGGTTTTCATTGGGGATATCTAAGTTTGACCTTGGTCCATTCCCCCCACATGGATTTTGTAAAGAGAACAATTCTTTTGATTTCTTGGAATGAAATAAAGCAATTGCTATTTTGTCTCATATGTGTTCATATGTGACTTGGTATTTTTTCTATTGATATCCACCTTTTATTTTGCAATCTGATATATTCAGAAAATTGTATAAAAAATGTTATATTTTTGCAACAATCTTTTATTCAAAAAATCAACCTAAGCACTTGTAATTAATACTTGTGGATTGGGAAACACTTTTGAGGATATAAACATAGGGCAACATTCCCGACTATCTTTCCATAGCCAAGCAAGATGTGAAAATTCTTCAGTAAGATAATTTCATATATGTTCCTCAACAAAGAGGTTAATCTGATGGATGGAATTGTTGAACCTAAACTTTTCCTCAATCAGACAAGAATCATCTTGTGCTTCTTCTAGGTTTGAGGGTAATCGATGCCTGAGGGTAAACTGCAAATTTCCCTCTAAGGAGTTTGAGTAATGCTGGAGAATAACACTTTTTGGGTTAAAGTTGTGTTGGATTTTGCTAAGGAGAATATTGAACCTATCATTGAAATCCCTAATGCTCTCATTGGTTCCTTTTCAAATTTTGAGGTATTGAGAGTACAAGAAATCTATAATTTCCTTTTTACACCACCTCCTTTTGAAAGGTCGTTCTAGATCCTCAGGGGTTTTGAAGATGCCACTTGGTTGAGTGTTAATCCATTTTCTGGTAGTTCCGGTGAGTGAGCTTGCAAAGAGCCTCATAAAGGTGTCAGGGTGTTCTTGTCTAGATTGGTGAAATTCAAACCCTTCACAAAACTTGGTCTAATGTGAGTTACCATAGGATCCTTACTCTCGTGAAAATATAGGTATCAAGGAATCAACCTTATTGGGTAGATCATGAAATCCTCATATTGAGCACTCAACACACCCTAAAAATCCTTATCAAATTTTTTACTTTTTGGGTACCACTTGATCTTCTGCACCATCTGATTCGATTTCATTTTGTGAAATGTTTTGTCTTTGCTTAGTTTTATGAATCTCATCACCTATTCAAGTTTGTTTGAATTTATGAAACCCCATGACTAAAAGACTTTAAGACCTGAATTAAGAATTGATAGCCAAATACTACACCCAACATGCTCAGGTTTGTTGTCAGAAAGAATTCAAGTAAGAAAAGAAACCACTCAGAAAACGACGGTAGATGAGCGCCAATCTTCACTGACATTGGCAGAAGGAATTTTTTGTTTACATAATTTTTTTCGCATAAAGGTTCGAGAGATAGTCGATCCCCTTCGGCATCAGGAAAATCCAAGGAGGACATATGTTAATGAAGGAAGAAAAGAAATCATCGATAGTCGATGCCCGATGCACTTCATCGGGATTGGAGAAAATCTAGAAGGATCATAACAAACANTTTATCTTCGATCGTCGATCCCTGATGCGGTTTCGGCACTGGGACTTTTTCAAGGGAGGCGATCTGAGAGAGCTTTGGTAGGTTATCGTTGATTGCCGATCCTTGACACTTTTTTGAAATCAGCATGATAAGGTTTTTAATATCTTAAGGAAAGTCCCGACTCTGATTAATACGAATGAATTAAGTCACTGGCCTCGAACGCCATGTGTCTTTACTGGGTAAGATAATTCGTATGGTCTAGTTGTATCCCGAGTCATTTTTGGTTCCGTAGGTCCTAGTCACACCTTCAAGTTAGCTTCACCACATCAACATTGTACGGTAAGATTGTTTGGCGTTGGATCTTTGCAGGAGGATATCAATGAAAACGTTCATAGCATAATCCTGACCCCCGATTGATCCACTGAACGAAGAACACAACAGGATGTTTTCAGCATTAGATACAATTGGATTTTAGGCATTTAAGGAGCTAATTAATACCCGATCCGGCATTAGTTTCCACCTTGTGTGCCAATAAAAACCACCTTTTGAAAACACCAATAGACCACATCACCACCCGCGCCTCCACCATCAACCCACGATGAATTTAAGTTCTAAATATTCGATGACAGATTTATTGGAAATTCACTCATAATCCGAATTGAATGGTTGATGTGAAATAGTAAGATATTTAATCTTAAAAATCTCTTGAACCATTGCAAACAAATTCATCCTACACATAAGAGAATTCCAGAGTGTCCGAAGGAGAAAAATTATCAACTTGAAAGCTGTATCGACCCCATGATTATAAAAAAACTAGGTTTTAACAAGCTTCAAAGGTATGTATCCAAGTCTGTCAATTCACTGGATATAATTTATATGTGTTTGTCCGGTTTTTACACAGTCTCTAAAAATATGCTTAATTTGCAGGAACAATGTCGTCAAGAAATACAACCACCAGACACTCGTTGAGAAAACCAAAGATAAAATAACCAAAGATAGGCGAAGGCTCTTCTCCAGGGATCACAAGGAAATTGGAGTACATCCCTAGGCCAGATCTTGTCATCAAGACAATAATAGAGAAGGTTTTCATCCAACCTCTGGCCTTTGGTGATACAAAGGAAAGCACCAGATCCAAGGTGGCTCTCTCATAGTGGGGGGATCTCTTTAAAAGGATAAACCGATAAGAATACCCATAATATGTCCCACACAGTGATCTGAACGTAAGGGCACTCAATGACCAGGTGTTGTCGAACATCCGATGGTCGTATCTACAAATAGTGGTAAGAAGAACCCCCATTTTCCCCTGCATAGAGGTCATGAAGTGGCTCATCGACCACACAGACACACAAAAATGTCTAATCAAAGTTGACAATGGTGGGTGTGTCAGATTTTTCCTCCCGGTAGAAGTTCAAAAATATTACAAACTTAGAGACCTAGAGGAGTGGATAAACATAGACTTCGTGGTGAAGTTATATGAATTCCATGACACCAGTCGGGTGATGGCCTCATGGTGGAGGGAGGAAAACAATTTTACCAGTCGGAGCATTGGCTGGTATGGGACGGTTAACTTGAGGGAGCCATGTGTCTATTTGATGAACCTCATCTATCGGTTGTACGGAGAGAATGATTTCTCCAGGTTTTTGGAACCATGGATGCCTTTGGCATACACAGTTGTGATCATCTGGTGCAGCTTCAACTGGGGAGAAATAATTTCCAAGAAACTAAGCACCTGTGTGCAACAGGCTCAGACGTCGAAGGAAGGGGAAGCACACAATTTTTACATCGCTCCATACCTGCTCGATGTCATGTGCTCTAGGAACGTCTTCACCGACATGAATCTGAGCTGGCATGTTTCAGAGCTCCCAGTCCACATCTACTTTAGTGTGCTATGGGAAAACAATTATAAGAAATCTTACTCCCTCATATGTGATGAATTCATCGCCCGATTTTATTTTATTCTTTTTAAGAAGGAATGCCCAAGGCTATCGGCAAAAGCCAAGAAAATGATATCTAAGGTAGGCCATTGGTATTTGGACGAGTGCGCCACCTACATCTGGGTGTTTGGGGCCACCGTAGCACCACATATCCTACCAACTCATGTCCCAGACCGACTTGTCATAGGAGAAATATGTTATCAGAGCATCTTGCAAGGCTACAATGCTACCTTGGTCAAAGACAAGAAAATATCTTTCATACCCTCCAGTTTCCATGTAGGGTTCTATTCGGTAAAGGATACCACTCAAACCAAACAAAAAGGCTGAGCCAACTCGAATTCATATTCCCGACGGGTCAATTCCGCAAGCCCTATCCAAAGGGTCTGGTCCTGCAACATGCTTCACAGGTGTCATCCTACTCACGATAAGTTCGAAGGTGAATTATTCACAGAGAACGCCTAGGAATGGGATGAGGTGGTGCAAAGGATGGCTGACCCAAAAATGACTAGGTTCAAGGCCATGAACATGGATGAACAAGAAGAAAAAATAGAGCAGTCGACTCAAGAGGCCCTGAGAGCCAAGGAAGAAATCAGAGCGGCAGAGGCAATAGAGGTGAAAGACAAGGGATTTTCTTTGACACCTGAGGCACTGGCAAGGGGATTTATCCTAATGGAATAGGCACAGAGAGTAATTGATCACTTGTAGAATGACCTGAACTTTGTAGAGATGACAAGGGTTCCTATAGATAACCCAATCGAAATCTGGGAAGGAACAAGTGACCCAGAGCCGATACAAATTGGAGAAACCATAGGGTCAGATAACCCTGAAGTTTCAGCACCATAGGTCAGATCACCAGGGGGCATTTCAGCTCATCCCGAGATAGAAAGGACATCAATGAGAGAAAGTGCACCAAACCCCCTACACGACTTAATAACGATTTATGATGATGAGGAGAGTTCATAGGTTTCCCTCGTGACTTCGGTATAGGCCACAGAGGAAAAGGAACCCAATAAAGCATCTTCTCGAGCTCCCGATGCTCAAACTCAAATCCTTCCAAAGATCAAGTAGGAGGTCAAAGTGTCTTAAACACTAAGCTACTCGATGCATTGGGGACCCAAGTGGACAGCCCAAAGTACGATCTAGGGTCGAGCGAACAAGAAGAAGAAATTCCACAGCAGGAAATTGACATCTCAAGAGAAGACTATCAAGTAAGTATCGAGCCTACCCTTGATGCATAAATTTTGGCCAGTACCTTACCTCCCAATGAGAAACAACCAGAGGTCAAACTTTCAGAACACACATAATAGGTTCAAGAACCCATTCTTGAACAGATATACATCATCCGGAGCCTGGGAAACACACTTACTTGGGGAGAGCATCAAATCCCCGATCCCGTGGATGAGGTCGCTAATATGCGAGCCATCACCTATGATCGAAAGAGGAAATCCATCATGAAGAGAACCACCAAGAAGAGGAGGCTTACTATGGACAACTCCATCGTCATCACCACAGAGGGAAAATTGATTAGCACGGAGAATGCCAAGACGTCCAAGCTTATCGGTGCAGGGATGGAAATCACAAATGCCACCCTGGATAGAGAAGGAAGGATGAAGAGGATTTGGCCACTATGCTAAAGGAGTTGGAGCATATGCGCCACTTGGTGAAATATTATCAGGACTCCATGTAGGCCACAATGTTCTTGAGAAGAGAATTCCAAGATGCCTACAGTAAATTCACGAATGAGCGACACCTTTTCACTACAAAGATAGCCGATTTCCAAGAAGACACTATTATGGCACTATAAATTTTCAAGGACATGGAAAGATGGTATGATAAACCCACCAAGCGGTGGAAAGGATCGATTACATCGGCCCAATTCAACAGGTTCGAGACGCCGAAGAGCACGAAATTCAGGTACTAAGGGATAGAAGCATCGACCGCATAAAGATGTCGGTCGAATACTAGGTGAAAATGGCCCAAGAACCTCATCAATAAATCCAAGAGAAATGGGCTGAGTGAGAAAGGAGCTGGACCAAGATCAATCGAGCGATGAGAGACATCGACTTCCCAAAATTCGGCACACCTAATGAATTTGTCGACTTGCATGACATAGTCAAACTACATGCTGAACAAGACTCATCATGGGTTGCAAAGATAGAAAATGTGGAGAACATGGTGACAAGTCAAGTACAACAGTTCATGGAGCACCTGATCAAGGATCAGACAGTGTTATAGTATTTAAGTGATAAATTAGTCAAGTATCGGGCACGAGTAGTGGAGATAAAGGAGATCCTTTCGGCCCCGATGGACCAACACGAATTCCCGTACGCCAACATATGTTAGGAAATATTTGTCAAATGGTCAGAGTATGAGAAGAGTCATCCACTCAAGTGAAAACATTTGATGACTCTTAGAAGACTAAGAGATGAAAGTGCCATGTGGTGATGTTTTTTTTTACTTATCTTGCACTTTTGATAGTTATTTTTAGTTAATAATATGTTATAAATAAGAGGATCGACCGGGAAGAAAGAGGTCAATGGTTTTTGTAAAGAACCCCATTTTTGTATTTGTAAAGAACTATTTCAGAGCTACCTAAATTTAGAAGTCTTGTTTAGGACCAGAGACAAGTTTTTTTTTTTTTCATCAAAAGCATGTGTGATTGGATATAAGGAAGAATTATTTGTGACTTTGTCTCATGAATAGATGTGGTAACGAGTAAGAGCCTCTGAATCTATTGATAAGTTATCTGATTTAATGTTTTATAGTTCTTGTCTCTAATGCTGGAAATTAAATAGCTGTGTTAATCTGTGATTAATGATTAGATCTAAGGAAACTATTTTTATTGCCATCGTTTATTGCATGTATGTTTCCTTTCGAAATTGTATCTCAGTCAATAATTGAAATACCAGCAAGTTGATGTATTAGTACTAGGATTTTCATAGGTGTAAGAATCATTGTATGCATGCTTGAGCACGAGGGTTATCCCAAGCTCAACCTTCTTCAGTAGTTAAGAAATCTACCCTTTGTTACCCAACTGGTTTATACCAACATTTGTCTTGTACCAGACCCGCCTATAAGAGAAAAACATAAAAAGAGAATGTTCAAACTGAAGGAGGATTTTTCACGAGAATATATCTTGTAGATCACTATGTAAATCCCATCGATTAATTGGTTGGATCATATAGATCTAGAGAACCATTCCACCATTAAACACTGCAGAGTCTAATTGGGCCTCGGTGGTGGGTTTGGTTCCTACTGTTGAGTTAAAGGGATTTAGGACCCCTCAACACCTCCTTGGGTGTTAGCTAGATCCAAAGGGCCAAATATTTCTTTGTGAGACCATTTAGGAGGACTTATAGGGATAATAGGGATTACAACATTAGAGGGAGTGTGTACTGACATCCACTACGGATCGTCATTTGTGAATTCGCCAGATAAGTTTCTTGAAATTATCAAAGGAATGATGGGATCATCCTCAGTGGAGTTTCTAGGTAAGCTTTGTAAAGTAAATACCTTTGACAATAAGGCTTACCGAGAAGTGTCATATTTTAGGAGAATTGACTCATTGTTCCACGATAATGACACCAAAATGTTATCGCTCAATTTGTACTTATTCCAAAGGATAAGGTTTAGGGAAGGAAAATTGGTGTAACGGGAGGTTATCCTATCACTGTCACCTCAATAGGATGCCTGTTTCTATTTAGGGTTGATAGAATAGGGGAGATGTCCCCAGTGACATGGGGGTTTGAGAAGGAAAAGGTTAAAGTTTCTATGAAAATGTCCCCTCTCACAAGTCACAGTGATCAGAAAGTTCCATGGTTTTAACCAATGAAGTAATGAAGAATTAAGATGTACCTTCCCAAAACAAAGAAATAAGAAAATGTATCTATTGCAAGTACAACTTGTTGTTAGTACTTCATAAAACCATGGAATTTATCAATAAAAGAAAATAGTTGATATATGGTGAAGCAAAATAGAAATTTGTAGCAGCAATGTTTGTAAGACAATATCTTCACAATAATTTCTTTAAAATGTCTTCAAAATGGCCAAGAATAATTATTATTCAATACCAAAATAGCATTTGTCAGAACCAAATAAGGCAGTGTATTTATCATCTTTCTCAATTTCTTTTAGTGCTGCAATGGATGGTTGTAGGTTACTTTAGTAACAACAAAAAATAGGTTGTTAGATTAGAATATTATAAGGTTAGGAGTAGTTAGTAGAGAGATTAAGGTAAAGGTTTTGATGGTGGTTTTTGTCTATCACTCAATAGAAAGGCTTAGATCAATGATTTTTAGGGAAAATGGAGTCTTTTAGGAAAAATAAAATCTTTAAGGAACAAATGATAATAAGAGAACTAAAGGCAAGAGGGGTCAATAGTTGATGTGTTGGTAACCCAAGGCTTCAATTACCAAACCCTAGGGGGGAAATAACTACTAGGAAGTAGGTAACCCTATGCCCTAGTAGTTTTCCTCCTTTTTTATCTCAAAGATTAAGTAAATGACAGCTTAGATGGAGCAAAATGTGCTAGGGTGTTGCAATGGCAAGGCCCTTAGAAAAAGCTTCAAGAAAATCGACTTTCTAACAAAATCTAGTAGGTGAAAGCTATTAAGGCAAGGACAACAACATGTGCTTATCCTCTTAGGATTTTAAGCTAGAAATCTCATAATCTTAGTATAAATTAAAGATATATGTAACTATAACCATTCAATGAAGAATAATTGCAGAAAAAATACTTACATCCACCAAGAATCATCTAGAAAATACTCTAGTTGAACACTTCCACCAAGAATATTTCCAAAATAGTCCAAAATAAGTCTCCTTCAAGAAGTGAAAACTAAATTTCAATCATGTAACCCCAATTAGGGTGAAAATTTCAGACCTCACACTTGTGTGAGTGAAATATCATGAAAAATACAAGGGAAAATCCCTTATTTATACAGTTACAATGACCAAAATTAGGTCAAAAAGGTTGACCTTGCCAGTTTAGAAGTAATATCTAGTTTTTAAATTAAATGACAATTTAAAACCCTAAATAAAGAAGAAAATGTGACATCATTCCCTTTCAGGGTGATGTTAGGCCTTTTTAGTGCAACGTTGGACTCTAGGAGAAAAACGTTAGGCCTCCCAAGGCCTTTGGATCAAACCACACATGCCACTTGGCACACAACTGCCTCCAAAGTGTCCAAAATGTTTGGTGACATCAAGGGTCACAGAGGTGACATCATGGGCCTTTCAAGGCCTACATCATAGTGAGAAGGGAAATACCTCTTGGTTTTAGGCCTGCCAGATTGTCTCTGGTAGAACGTCCCACTCTCTCTCTAGTGCAAACCTTTGATCTGTCTTTGCCCCTTGCTGGGGTTTCAACATCCATCTGGTGGGATTTTATCCCTATGAAATTCTGAACTAATCATCTCCCCATGTGTAGATGTCTTTTGGGTGTGGTCCTACAACAACAACAAGTACATCCTCCATGGGATCATAAGTCACAAGGAGCATAGCAATTCCAATCACATCGAATAATCAAGTTATTTAAACATGTGCATAAAAAACCCTTTTCCTAGACAAGTCCTCAAAGTCGTTATGCTATTCTACAAGCCAAGTTTGGAGGGGACATTAGGATGTCTTATTGGGCTAATTCTCATTGGACGTGGGATGTTTCCAGATGAATAAAAATCCAATCCATGTAAGTGGAAGAAGTGGTAAGGGATGTCTAGGCAATGGGTGCAGTGATGACAGGGGAATGTATGGCTTACCTGTGGGTGCCTCTGAAGAGGGTGAGTTGCACCTTGTCATGGATGCAAATGTTTCCAAGCCCATTAAATGCCTTTTAGCCTTTTTATCTTATTGTTTTTTCTTTCAAGATACTAGTTAGGGGACATTTCCCTGGCGTGGTGACTAATGGTGACAATGTTACCCACAAGCATTTCACATAGATGAGAAGGTTGGCTCATGATGAGACCCCCTTTCTCTTGGTTATGCCACCAAGAGCCACTACCCTGGTGTGGTGACCAACTAAATGGTAATGTCATACCACTACATTCCCATGTGTAGATTTTAACCTTGTACAATATTTACTGCAAACAAATTATCAGTAAAAGAACAAAAAAGATTCAATGGAAAATACAAACATTACACAAAGATTTTTCCCTTGGAAACCCAAACCGGGAAAACTAGCATATTCTATATCCATTCATAATGATACATTGTTTACAATACAATATACATATAGGAGCCAACGGAATCCAAAACCCTAACCCAATGGCTTGGATTAGTCAACAACCCTAATTCCTCAACAGGAAATAGAAAAGCATCGGCAAAAAAACCATGTGTCGAAAAATGTGCAACAATGCAACACGAAAAATGAGGCAAAAATGTGACACATTTCCCAAGGAAAAAAAGGAGACACTTCTACTCGTGAAAAGAATATAAAACATACCCAACACCATGGACCTAATAGGTTGGATCATGATGAGACCCCCTATCCTGCAACTAGGTCTTGATTTTATTATTTTATGGGTCCCTCTGTTTCTTGCTGAGAAGCCTTTTACTTATTTCTCGGGGATCCCTGAGTGAAGCATTTGAAGGTTTTGTTTTTTTGGATTTTATCTTTTTTCCAACTACTTTTACCCTCTGGGACTTTATCCCCTTCTTCCCACAAGGTAAGGTACAACCCTTTGCTAGCTTGGAAAACCCAATGCCTGAACCAATGCATGGGATGAATGAGACGGAAAAAGATGAAAGTGGAAAGTATGGTGGGAATAAATGATGGCCTTTCCTGAACCCACCCAGTGACAACTCAAACCCTATGGGAACTGTTATCGCACGGTTTGTAGGAAAGGTTTGAAAGTTTGAGTCAGGGCTTGAAACCGGCGTAACAGGAGCTTCCCCACCCATTGTCACCTCGATGGGGGGCTCTTTCTATTTAGGAGGGCAAATCCAAGGGAGACGTCCCTAAATCAATCTGGATAAGGAAGGCTAATGGATAAAGGCCAAGTCAAGGAAAAAACCCTTCCACAGATTGATGCCCAAGAGAAGATAGTCAAGGA
>SNQJ01S0003671.1:88022-119174 GCA_010110895.2 Picea sitchensis | reverse complement strand
AGGCTGTAGCATAAGTTGAAACACCAGGCTAAGTATATGCTGAAACACCAGGCTGAGTATATGCTGAAACACCAGGCTGTAGCTTATGCTGAAACACCAGGCTGTAGCATAAGCTGAAACACCAGGCTGAGTATATGATGAAACACCAGGCTGTAACATATGCTGAAACAGTGTTGAAACTGAGTTTGGCATTTAAATTTAACTGAAAAGACAGCGAGACTGAAACTGGGTTGGGATTTTGAAAAATTAACACTATAACACATATTTACAATTCATTTCATACATCATATTTACAACTGGGCTCGGCCTTGGGGACATTACAAAAAGTCTTCAAATCGTCCCTAGAAACAATGCCAAGAATGTTATCACTAGGAATCACCTTCAGATTGCATGGAAGGAAATCCCAATACCCATCAGGTTATATATGAATCTAAGAGTGTTTTAAAGGGTCAAATGGAAAGAGACTCAAAATGATAATGTTCCATCTCAGAAAACAGGGCTAGCATGCACCAGCAATCAAGGTCTTGGCTAAATTCAATCATTAATTTGGGAGTAAGTATGAATAGAGGGAAGACTTGAATAAGAGGAATATAGGCGCTACTGCAAACATCAGGTCTACAAAATCCTAAGGAAGAAAGTTTCTTAACATAAGATATTCTTGAACTCAGAAACTAAGGAAGCTAAATAAACATCATGATAATATAATGATCAAACATCCACCATAAAATCACCACAATCATTCATGTGAATCATTCAAAGCATGAAAATTTAGCATCAGAAGAAAATAAGCTGAAAGAGAAGCTGATTTCTATTAGTCGAAATGTCTTAAGTCCTAACATAGCTAGATCACAGTCACTTCATCAAAATATTATAGTCTAAGGGAGCCTTTCTCAACCATCCAAACCTACTAAAGCATTTGATCTATCTATTTATAACAAAAGGGAGGAAAGAGTTGGAGGTACGAGTTGGCCTCCTTCCCTTGAAAATCTCTAAACATTTATTTGATCTAACAACTTAGATAACAACCTATGCTATAAAATAGGAAAATGTTGGTGACTAATCCAACCAATCTTCAATATGACTTGATTCCTTCTTGCTTCACAACTCCTTGTTTGCCATGTGTCTTTCAAAAGCATGTGGTTGTCCTCATGATGCCAGCTGTTGTTTTCACAATCTTCTCCATCATTAGCTATCCAAAATTTGTTAGCTTAGCCCTCCTAAACCCCTGGTGTCTATTGGTAGCTTCTTTAGGTAGCAGTCTGAGTAGCGTACTTCACAACTGGGCAAGTAGAAAAGGTAGCACATTTAGTTAACACCACTGTGCTGCATATGTGTGCAAAATTTTTCTCTCTGTGAAATATTTGGTAGCGCAATTACATAGCACCATTGTGCTGTGTCTGTGTGCAGACTTTGTTCTTTATGAAATATTAGGTAGCGCCACTTATGTTGCATCTGTGTGTAGTTTTATTCTCTACCAGATATTAGATAGTGCCTGTAGGTAGCGCCACTTAAGCTACATTTGTGTGCAAGTTTAGGTAGCACTTTCAAAAAACGTAGTGCCTCCAATCTTGGACATGTGCATAGTATGTAGCGGCCTTGCATAATGTCAAACCCATTATGCTTAAATGACTTGGCAGTATTGTAGGTAGTGCATTTTACCACTGAGGGAGTTAGCACTTTGCAAAAATCCCAAAACTCTGATAATTAAACGCTTAGAAACCTTCATAGATGGCATAGGTAACATTTGAAAAATAGTTTACCCTCTAAAAAAGGAAGCATCCTAAAAAATGGGGCTCACCTTTCACCATCTATTTTGTTACCTTGACACTTAACCTCACACTCTTTCTGGTAGAAGGAGGATCTTCATTTGGCACAACAGGTTTCTTCTTCTTAGCAATGATAGACTTCTTGACTGGGGCTATGCTCTCCTTGAAAGATGATGTCTCTTTATCAATAGTAGCTTCAACCAATACCTACAAGTTTCTTTGAGCTACTTCATCTCGAAAATGATGCAATTATGCCTTGAGTTTCCTGTTATAGGATTGAAAACCTCTATTTTGCCTATAAAGGTTTTGGAGCTAGAAGGGGCTGGACCTTCCTTGCTTCAAACCTTGCCAGGTCAAGGGTATGTGTGTAGCCATCCATGAGCTCTTTCATCTAAGCCCTATGAATCATATCTTCTTCTTTAAGATGAGATATATCCTTCCTAGCATCCCTAAGCTGCCTGATCAATCTTTTGAATGTCTGACTGTCAGGTGGAGCGGTGACATGCACAGTCTCAATAGGTTTTTTCTTGGTCTCCTCTTCCATCTGCATGGAAATTTCTTTGTCAACTTCATCAAGATCCTTGGTATCTTTTCTTTTATCTTTCTTCTTTTGCATAGAGTTTTCCTCTTTTATTTCCACAGGATTTCCAATGCCTTTACCCTTGTTCTTTTATACAGGGATCTCAGGTATAGACTGCTCTTCAACAACTTCCCTAGGAATCGATGACCTTGTGAAATGTATTTTACCCTTGATTTTGACTGCTGGAGGGGAAGAGGGGAAGAGTAGATTCTTCCTTTTCTTGGATGTAGCTTTGGTAGAAGAAGGAACCTCTTCTAACCCTGGTGGAGGAGGCGGTGAAAAATCTCTTTGTGGGGAAGGACAAACGTCCTCCTCAACTCCTGAAACTTGCTAACCTCTGGAACTTGAATAGGGGCTCTGCCCTTTCTCTTCCTACTGGTCCCTGCTTTAATAAAACTGGTGGGTGATAAAGGAATTGCATTCTGTGATTGAGGAGTTGATACTAGATCCAACTTAAAAGGAGAAGTAACAACAAAATGCTCCCATGGAATCTCTTTCTTACCCAATTCCTTAGAGACTAGCATTCTGATCAATCCAGAGTGGAAAAGGGTAGAATCCACATCCTTAGATTTGGATTGAATTATGTCCGACATATTAGCTATGCTCCTTAACAAGTAATATGGAATATTCATCTGAACTTTACCAGTAAAATGTAGAAAAAGCCTTATGTGGTACTTGTACAATGTGTTAAATCTCCCTTCATATGTAAAATATCTCTGGATGATCTTCAAAATTCTATCAAATTGTTCAATCAATTGATCCCTTGGCACACCTTTAGACAAATCACTGGCTTGATGTTCAGGTTTAAAGAGATCTTTAGCATAGGTTGAACTCTAAGCCATGGCTTTGAACCACTTTTCACTTGTAATGGGGATTCCTATTGCAGCTGAGATAGAGGCTTCAATCACCTCAAATTCCAAATTCCCAACCTTGTTTCTCCTGCCATCAAAGTGTGATGCAAAATATCTTGTTACCTCTGGATGGCCTCTTTGCATATTCTAGTAGAAAGAGAGGCATCCCACTCTTTGAAAGACCTCCCTTGCCATGGGCTCTGTATCAAAAAGATGCATGTCCACAGGTTCTGTCCTAACCACCTTGCCACCTTTGTGTGTTTTCCTCAATTGAGGAGTCTCCATGGATTAGAATGAGATATTTTAAATGCTTATGGGATAGTAATAACCAGGAAGACTTCAAATCGGGATTCAAATGTACTAGGTTGACCTTTTAAAATAGACTAGTGCTGGTAAGGCAAGCTTGAATGTGGGAATTACACCCTTAGATTTGGACTGGTATTTGAGAGTGTAGACAGTGAGGAGGTAATATGTAATTGGCCCTTTGAAAATGAGTAAAATTCTTAACTCAAAAATGGAAGGAAGCAAGGGAGACACAGAGGGGTTTAAGCAGGGCCACTGGGTAGCGTGATGCGTATGCAAAGGATAGGCTATTTAGGTGCTTGCAACTTCAATGGATATGGAAGATAGAAGTAATCAGACCTAGATACAGGCAATGGAGTTCATAGGTATGAAAAAGAGAGAAGATAAGGCTATCATGCAATGACGAGTCCCTTCCAACTGTGCAAGCTCGATAAACCAAAACTTAAGCACAATTTTCTTGTGAAAAATAATATGCAGAGGAGGCAACACGAGATACCTGTGGAGTAGACACCTGTTGGAATGTTCAACGAAATCTCAGGATCAATTTGTGAACAATTCGGCCCTCGAATCTACCTCAACATCAAATTTGGTTGCACCGTTGTCTCATGATCAGAACTATGAGTTTGAGCAGCACAACATTCATGAATTTTTCAAATCAAAAACCATTTTCAGGGCTCATAAATGTAGGATCTCGGATTTATCTTTAACAAACTCCTGGCACTGAAAACATGGAGCATGACATCAGTCGTGGTAATCATAACTCATGGTGGGAATCATGATGAAGGGTTAAGGCGCTACAGAATTGCCTAATGAGTGAGCAGGGCTCCAGTTTTGAAAAATAATTGGACATGTAAGCAAGGACAACAAGGCATGCTCACGAGGTCATGAGTGAGGAGAATGGTGTGTCTCATCAGTCTAGTCATGGGAGGGGAGGGATTGATCCTAATGAGACATCATGAAGGGGTCCAAAACATTAAGTCATGAACTAACAAGGGTTTAAGTCCAAAAAATCAATTTGAGGATCAAACATGAGCTATGACTCAAAAGTTTATTTATCTAAGGGGACCTAACAAACATAACTTTAAAGGGATGAAAATTAAAAAATTAAAATCTAAGGCTTAAAAAGGATTAAAAAAAACTAAAAGACCCAAGGCAATTTAGTGTGATAACATGTTCCTCAACATTTATTTGGTGAGCATATTGGGGATATATTCAATATCTCCCTGGTTGATTATAAACTTGCTTTTCATTGAATATATTTATATTTCTGATATCTTTTCTTTGACTATTTCATTCCTTCATGACTGTACCTATTGCAAGGGAACCCAATATTGAGCTCGGTCTTAAATATAAGACCAACATTGCTTTAACCTTGTTTAATACCATCTTAGAGACTGCTAATACCCAGGTTGAGCTTGAACACATGGGTATAAGTTGAACAAGACATAAGTGTCCAAGAACATTGGGAAGCTAGGGAAAGATAGCCTAGGAATCAACTTTAGCTTTCATTTTCCTACAATTTGGTTCTTCTTTTCATGTCCTTAAACCATCGTATCTCTAGGAGAATAAGAGGTTTATCTCCTGAGATTAATCCTATTGCTAAAATAGGAAGAAGAAACATTGTTTTGTCCACCCAACAAAGTAATTTGAGGATAAATTTTTCTGATTCAGCCAGTTCGTCTTTCTCTCCCTTACCTATCGTTCACAAGATGGAATCTAGTGCTGGATCTGGGGGCACTGGAGGTGCTTCTTCATCTCAACCTTCATCCTCGTCAGTGATTGGTAGCTTATATAGTCACCAAGTCCCTATTCAATCCAATACAAACCCAACCAAAGTCATTAAAAATTATGGGCTTTTACAGTTTGAAGAAGATGTTACAACTACTCTCTGGCATGTTTCCTCCCCTCTTAACCTAGCACCTGCTACTCGTCCACTTCCTAAATTCAAAGAGAATATCCCTAGGTGTTCAAGGAATAACATGGTCACTATGAATGAACACTTGGTGTAATGTTCTAATGCCTGTCACAACATAAGAGCCAATGACAATGAAACTTGTATGCACTTATTTGTGAATTCCCTTGAAGGGAAGGTTGTGGCCGATTTCTTTGAACTTCCTCCTAAGATTCTTTCTACTTGGGAGGAATTAGTCTATTGGTTCAAATTTACCTAGGGGCAATCCAAAATCCCATCCGAGCAGTTACATGAGTAAAATAACATCGCTTATAAGGATGGTGAAACTATCAAGTCCTTCAACTTGAGTTTCACCAAATTATACAACCAGATCCCTGAACTCATTCGCCATCAGAACCAAGTCACTTTCATGTATTATTATAATGAATTACCTTCCCCCTACCATCATATTCTTTAGGAAAAGGCCATTTATAACCTTGGTTCCACTTTTCATACTAGTTTAGAGTATGAAGAAAAACTCGAAATAACAGGTCTTCCTAAGGGAGACTCAATTAAACAGACATATATGTCTGTCCTATTACAGCTTGTACAAGACATGAATAATATAATGATAAAATATGAGCAGAAAGGAAATGTCCCCTGTATTACCCCTAGGGCCTCATCTTCTTCTTCACCACCTTTAAAGAATCATAATGAAACTAACTTTCAACCTAAAGCTATCATGCCTTGTATTTGGTGTAACTTTTGCAAGGAACACCATGAGGAAAGTACATGTGAAGTAAAGAAGAGTGCCAGAGATAAAATATTTGGTAAAAGACCTGAAACTACCATTGTTTTTCTAGAATTTGCAGATCCATAGGATGTTATGATCATAAATACTAGGTATAAATCCTATGCTCCAAAAGGTAAATATGATCCTCCTCGCACTTCTTCCATCCCTAGCTTATCTTCACTAGTTGTTATTGTTCAGGTTTTTAAAGATCATGACAGTCAAGGAACTAACTCACCTCTTCCCACTTCCAAATAAAACATTCTAAATCAATTGGCTAATATAAAAGAAGATGCTACCCTCCTGGACATGGTTGTCGTCCCTAAGCAATAAAAGCATCTGAAATTTTTTATGGAAGGAAAAGCTTCCATTTTATCCAACCTATCTGAAGAGGTAGATGAAGAGAATTCAACTATAAATAAATTAGGTGTACATAACTTTAGGCACCCTGTAAAAAAAACCCCGTTTTATATTTTTGTAAAGATTATGGACAAGATTTCCCATTGTTGTCTCATTGACGGTGGTTCGGGCCTAAGTGTAATGTCGAAAATTATTATGGAAGAGCTATGCTTGTCTTGTACAAATGAAAATTCCAGAAGCATGCTCTCTTATAATAGTTTACAACAAATGACCATAGGTGAAATCACATATGTGACCTTGGTTTTGTGTACGCACCCTGAAATAAGGACAACCCTTAATATTCAGTTAATTGATATGCCAGTGAGTAATTACTCGATCATCTTAGGAAGATATTAGAAAGATTTGATGGGTGGATACCTCTCACTCGATGGGACACACTTATCTGTTCCTCGAAATGGTAAAAACATCATAGTCTTAAGGGAGGGGAGAATTTCACCTTATATAGAAAGCATCCCACAACCTAATGTGAATTATATCGAGGAGGACCTAGGAGTGTACTCCATCTTTGGTGATGAGGATAACACTGCCTTGGAACAAATAGACATAGATGATGGGATGTGGCATATGCACTTTGATGGTTCATGCTCCAATGAAGGAAACATAGATGGTATTATCTTGTACTCTCCTGTGGGTAAAATTCATAACTTTTCCTATAGGTTAAAGTTTTCTTGCACAAACAATGTCACTGAATTTGAAGCGTTACTGCTAGGCATTGAAAATGCCTATAATCTAGGTTGTGGTCACCTTACAGTTTTTGGGGATTCTGAACTTGTTGTAAACCTTGTACGTAATACATATTCTCCTAGAAACAAGTTAATGAAACATTACACCCAAATAGTTTAGGAACTGATTTCGAACTTTCTATCTTTCAACATCACTCATGTTAAAATGGAATTGAATTCAATGGCTGACAGGTTAGCTATTTTTGCAGCCTCTCCTACTCGACAACTTCTGCCACAAAGAACTGATTGCACCTTTCAATCTTTGTATTGTCCACATATCCTGAACAATATAGAGTCATGGCAGGTCTTCCCTAGTGATGAGAGCATTTGTGCTTTCATTCAAAATGAACCTTATAATCCTGAGGAAATTATATCAATGGAAGATAACAAAATTCCTAAGGGATTGACTCCTCTAGAAAGTTCATTTTCATCGAGTGATGTAGGCAGCAAAGAAAAAAATAAAGAAGAGTAGTCTAAAAGGAAAGTGTGTGAAACCATTTCCTTGAACATTGGAACACCCGACTCTCCAAAGAATGTTAAAATAGGTCCCCAATGTTTTGATGAAGAAAAATTGAAGTTCACTAAGTTGCTTGGGGAATTTCAAGATGTTTTTTCTTGGTCTTATGAGGATCTTCGTGGTTTTGATCCTACTATTATAAAACATGCCATCCCTATCAAGGAAGGCATAAAAACAGTTAAGAAAAAACAGAGACCCATTAACCCTGCACTAAAAGAAGCTATTCGGAAGGAGTTGGAAAAACTCTTGAACACTGGGATAATTTTCCCTGTTAAGTACTCTGAGTGGGTTTCTAATTTGGTTCTCGTCTGGAAAGAAACATGTCATATCATATTATGTGTTGATTTTTGCACATTGAATAGGGCCAACATTAAATACCGTTTTCCTCTCCCTAATATGGAAATGATTTTACAACAAGTTGTAGGGTCACAGATGATGTCCTTACTTGACGGTTTTTCTGGTTATAATCAAATCAAGGTGAAAAAGGAAGATAGATTTAAAAACACTTTTATTACTCATTTCAGAACTTTTTCTTATGAACGTATGTCTTTTGGATTATAGAATGCAGGTGTCACTTTTCAAAGAGCTATGCAAATAAATTTTAACGATTTGATCAGTAAAATTATTTAGATTTATCTTGATGACTTAACTGTGTATTCTAAAAAATGATCAGATCATTTCAGTCATCTTAGAAAGATTGTCATGCGATGCAAAAAATTTGGCATTTCTTTAAATCCTTCTAAGTCTATTTTCGACGATACCAAGGGTTAGCTCCTTGGACACATTGTCTCAGATTCAGGAATAAGCATTGATCCTGTAAGGATTACTGCTATCCTAAATCTTCTTGCTCCTACTACCAAAAACAAGGTTCAAAATTTTATGGGTGTTGTTAACTTTGTTTGTAGGTTTGTTCCTAATTTTGTTGTAATGGTCAAGCCAATTCACAATATGTTTAAGAAATATCATTCCTTTTCTTGGAAAAATGATGTCGAAAAAGGATTTTGTAGGGATCAAGAAAGAAATAAGTTCCTCACCAGTTTTGGTGAAGCCGAATTTTGAGAAAGAATTTATGATATATACTAATGCCACAGAGGAAGCAGTTTTTTCTATCCTCCTTGAATGTGATGACCAAGGTAATGAAAAAACAGTGGCTTACATGAGTCAAATCTTGTCTGATGAAGAGTTTAAATATTCTTTTATTGAAAAGCATGCTTTCGTTCTTGTTAAATCCGTTGAAAATTTTCACCAATTCATCTTAGGTAAGGATACACTGGTAAAAATCCCTTTACCTGCTGTCAAGTTTTTACTCTCATAGACTTATCTTTTAGGAAAGCTTGCACATTGGCTTGCCAAGATTCAGGAGCATGATCTAACCATCATGACTTCTAAAACTATCAATGGATGTGACTTATCCCTTCACTTAGTTCAGCATGCTGACGTGAGTGAAGAAATTGATGAACAAGATAGCTCTCTATCAGTATTGTTTTACATTGACAATCAAATCCTTCTTGTGTCTGAACATCCTTGGTATAAATATTTTGTTTACTACTTTCAAAATCAAATATGTCCATATAACTTAGACACTCATCAAAGAAGAAGGCTCTACCTTGAATCTGCTAGATACGTCATTATAGGAGACTTCTTCTTTAGAAGGTCTATAGATGGTATGTTACTTCGCTGTGTGAACAATGAGGAAGCACATAAATTGTTGCAAGAGACTCATGGTTCTTAGAATTTTTTTATTCATATAGGAGGTCACTTTTGTGCTAAAACCATTGCTTTTAATATTATCAAGAAAGGGTACTATTGGCCTTCAATCGTTCATGATTCTTATAATTTTTCAAGATCTTGTGACAAGTGCCAAAAATGTGTTGGGAAAGAATGTCTTTCTGCTATTCCTTTGCAGCTTGTCATCCCTGACTTTCCTTTCTCAAAATGGGGTTTGGAATTTATTGGTCCTATTAATCCTCCATCTTCAGTAGGGAAAGTTTTTATCTTGATAGACACAAAATATTTTACGAAATGGACTGAAGTTGTCCCGCTTAAAAATTCACAGGATGAGCAGATGATTTCTTTTCTTGAAACTAATATTTTTTCCATATTTGGACTTCCTTTCGAAATTATTACAGATAATGGTCCTGCCTTTATTTATGCTAAGCTAACCCAATTTTTAGCTAAGTTTGGGGTTAAAAAATTTACTTAATCAGCTTATTATACCCAAGGTAATGGGCAAGCCAAGTGTACCAACAAGAATCTGGTAAGAATTATCAAGAATCTCATTGAAGATAAACCTCGTCAATGGCACACTCTCCTCACTTATGTCCTTTGGGAAGATCGCACTACCACCAAGGTGAGCACTGGTTGCACTTCTTTCCATCTTGTTTATGGTGAATAATCCATTCTTCCTACCGAGCTGGAACTTTCCTCTCTAAGGTTAATGCTATAGGTCGAAGAATTAAATTTTTTTGATGTTTCTCAAAGAATGAATGCACTTTTGGCTTTAGAGGAGCAAAGGACATTTGCCTTGGATAATATAAAGAGAAGACATCATACTGTTAAAATATATTTCAAAAAAAGTGTCAAGGCTATCAAATTTAAAGTCAATAAGAAAGTACTACTGTGGGATTCAACTTATGCTAATAGAGGAAGGCATTCAAAGTTCCAAAAATTATGGTTGGGTCCTTTTAAAATCACTTTTGTCATGGGCACATATTCTTACATTCTAAAGGACTTACACGAGAGATTGTTTTCCTATAGCACTAACGGTTCCCACTTAAAACACTACATGGAACCAACTTAAAAGTTTTAACGTTGTATGGAGTGTTTTCTGTATAATAGTTTGTTTTTTTGCTTCGATTCTATATTTTTGCTGTTACATTTATGTCATTTCATTCTTTTTTTTTTTCAATTCTGTTTTTTTCATTTTTGCTGTGACATTTATTGCTATTTATTTTTATTTGACTTCATTTCTTGTCAAAATAAAAATGTTGGATCATTTTTTTCACAACGACGCTATTATGCAAGGTATTGTTAATCAATAACAATCAAGTTACACAAATATCATGATGTTCCCCTTGGAAGCATCATTGAAATTGGTATTTGCTTCAACTGTTGTTTTATAAGATAGTTGGTTTTATCCCTCTTCTTCTTTCCTTTTATTCCATCCATTTCAAGATTCAAAAGAGAATATCAAAAAAACAATTCTCCTTGAAGTCAAGAACACTTTACTATGATTAATTGAATGATTATGCTTACAGGGATAAACCCCCTTATACTTAACACTTTCCATGAGTTATTGCCAAATTCCCAGTTGTTTTTCCTTAAATCCGCTCACTTCCCCCTGTGGCATAATCATTTTGATGTATATCTTCTTGATCTGATGTTATTGGTCTGCAAAACTAGGCATTTTGAGTTCTTAATCTGTTGGAAACAAATTTCCCTATGGATTCGCTAGTTTGTTGACGATTAAAATTGCAACGCTGAATTTCGCCTGCAAAGGATTGCTAAAGCACTATTATTTAATTATGATAATATCATATTATATAATACTAGTAGGTGGGACCCCCTTGTACACTAGAGGTGCAAGGATAGACATATTACACATATTTTGATGTTGTTATGATGTTTCCTACACAATCCTACATTTTTGATGATGTAGTCTTGGTTTCATTTGGCATGATAATGAGTGGTTAATGCATTATTTTTTAATGTTGTTGGTAATCACTTGCGACACAGAAAAGTTCCCATGGGTATGAGGATCATGTTGTTTACAGGTGATATGTTATAACCTTGTTACTAATTCATATATTGATTACTTATCCACATATATGCAAGGATTAATTAAATGGGAGCTAGCTCAAACAAAAGAAAAGAAACTATGGAAAATTTCTAAAGCTATGGTAAAAAAACTACATGTAAACTTCAAATAAATCTATGGAAAAATGATTATGTATAGACCTTGTGACAATGGTCAACCTATCTATTTGATTAGGTCTCTAGTTAAAGGTCTATGCAATTTTGTTTTAAGCTGAATGGAGGCATATATAGAAACGTTGATATTTGATTATCATGGAGTTATGGAAGATGTCAACGTATATGTGATATATATTAGGTGGCGCACTATGCAATAAATATTTTCTCATATCTTACGATGGATTGGCATTGATTATGCATTGGTTATATGGTTTGATTTAATGGTGAATGTATTGTTAGTGGGATGTCTCATACATGGAATTGAATGTGGCCATGTGAGGAAGCGACATGCATTTACTGTACGTCACTCCAAACCTCCCTATCACCCATCACCCTAGTATTGTTGCATTGTTGCATCATTTCTCCGTTGGTTGTGAAGCTCCATGTTTACAGGATTGGCAAGGGAAAACTCGACCGGTTCACCATTGAAACAATTTTCTCATAGGTATGTCTATGAACTTTCCATCGATGATGGACTGTCTGCTTTATGAATCAAATGGTGGCTCAGGAATGCATGGATTTTTTGTTATCTTGAGTTTTTCGACTGTGTGTAAATATGGTGTTATGTTTCTCTATGATGACTACGAAATGTTGATATTTGTAAGCAAAGTAATGGGTATTATTGAATACAAAGGTTGCACATTGGTTATTTGCTCGATCAATGTTATTTTTTATGATGGTTCTCTGTGGAATAATGGTGACATTGGTGAAATGAAGCTCTGAGTTTGATGGTTGAGGGTTTTTAACCATTGTTCTGTGTATCCGTGGTTGTCAACTTGTTTCCCCTCTCGGTCATTGTTGTAATATTGATCCAGTTGCAGGGAAATTGTCGATTGTTGGGTGCTTCTGTTATTTAAACCTTGAACTGTTGTTGATGGCCCATTCTTTACTGTCTCTTCACCGAAAATATTTCCAAAGGTCCAATCTTGGTTGACCCGAATGTTAATGGAGGCCTGTGTAGGTATCGAATTGATATGAGTTAAATCTTGGCTTTCTTTCACAAAGAATGTTGTGTGTCATCACTTTCAATTGTTCGCATAGGTTATCAACCTCTCGGGTGTTGGAAAGAGACATTATTTCTTTGTGTTTTGAGTACCCTCCACTGTTTAAGTTAACCCTCGTTCCTCTATGAAACATTTTAGAGGCACATGTGTACAACTGGGTTGTTTAATCAAATTACGTTTTTATCTCCTCGGACATTTACTTATAATTTTGTCAAAGGATTAGAAGTATAAGACAAAAAACTGTGGTTTTTTTAGAAGAGGGTGGCTCTGTGTTTTCAAGATTACATTGTGGTTTGTGGTTTATTAATCGATGGAAAATGAATATGAGGATTTGAAAGACCATTATCTCTCTATGTTTTTAAAAATTACAAGAAGGCTTTCGTTGCCTCTCTGCATTTAATTTTTTAAGACCCTGACTCAGACTTTGACTGCCTCTACTCTCCTCGAGCACCTTCTGGGGTTTGTCAAAATTTTGGTTATTAGTTTAATGATTGTAGGGGTTTGAAGACACGTGCTCCCTCGTTTATAAACCCATCCTTTTGATCGAATCTTTGTGTGGTCCTTCTGTGATGAATTGGTTTGAACAAATAAGAAATAAAATGAGTGGTTGCATACAATCAAGAGTTGTCTTTCTATTCATTTATGGTCTTGATCACTGTGTTTAATCTTGTATGATCTTGATTCCATCAGAAGACACATGTGTGAGTTTCACCAAGCCCGATTAGGGTTCTGGAAAGTTAAAAGAGGTGCCTGTGTTTCAATTTAGTTATGTTAGCATCATATATGATATGGTTCTATGGGAATCATCGTGAACACTATCATTTGTTTTTAAAAGAAGTTTACATATGTTGATGCACACAGAAAGAAAGCTCAAGGTTCCATTTTATTTTGAGTTGGTTGTTGTTGTCGATTCAAGATTGTATCGACTATATGATTGAAGACCTTGTGTTATGATTGGTCCCTCGTGTATTCTCTTAATTTCGTCCGTGATTGAAAAGGCACTTGTGTATACTAAATTGGGCCAGATTGTTGATTAGAGGACAATGACTTTGATTGTTTATCACGGTGCAATATTGCTTATCAAGGATAAATGTTGGGAATAATATAACAATAATTGTTGTGCATGTTTTGTTTATTTTAAAAAGAAGAGATCAATGTTAGTATATACAGTACTTTCGAATGGAAAATGTTTACATAATTTATAATGCACAAACTATTATAAAATAAGGATTTCTAGGAAATTTAATTATTATTGAGACAACAAGCAATTGTATACAATTGAGGAACAATCAATGTTTTGGTCTTGGAAGTGGATTCTTTTCGGATGCCAACTTGAAAAAGGGTTATGTTAGTTGATTGATTTAATTTATTTTATGAATAATATCCATCTAATTCCCTTTCATTTTCTCACTTTTCGCTCATTACAAATCCCCTCACGATCCCAAATTCATTTTGCAATCCCTTTTCACTAAAATTAAATTAAAACTATGTATGACAACGATTAAAAAATAACACAGAGATAGATGACAACTGATATGTTTTGATTATTGTTGCACAATAAAAATTTTAATGAATTGTTGACCAGTAATCGTGTTCTTATTCCCTTCATTTTCTCACTTTTTTTCTCAATACAATCCCCTCAGATATCCCTGAACCCTAATTCACCCCCTGCTCATTGACAATTATTAAATGAATATTATGGATGGGATTGCATGGGTCTGATGTGATTGTTGAGCCAAACTTTGTTTGATATTAAGAGAATGTCATGTATGATCTGTTTAAGAAGGTAGTTCCTAATAATTGTTGCATACAGGATGAGCTTCTTCAGCAGAGGAATTCATGGCCGAAATAATAGGGGCAGAGGAAATTGGAATAGAGGGCGTAAAAGGCCCAAATTCTCAATACATTTTGATGCAGATCCTCAAGAGTTAAACCATCTCTTTCAAGTTGTATTTTTAAATTATATTTGACAAGGGGTAGTCCATCCTAAACTAGAGAGGCCTCCCTTGCAACCCCAGTATGTACCTAGTATCCCCGTTCCCCCTCATGTTTCGTTGCAACTTGGAGTTCCCGAGAATGACAGATGGCAGGAGATTGTTCAGCCAACAGTCTCCCACCATCATGGCTGGAAAAAATTGTCTTTACCTGCTCCTCCTCCACCTGTTAACCGAAATGTCCATATTTCCCCTGCACACTCACCTGTATAGTCCTCCCATGCAAGGAAAAGACTCAAAACCGAAGCCCACCACATGCATGACAAAGGAAAAGGTGTTTCTGCCCCCTCCTCTTCCTCAATTGATTCAACCGAATTTGTATCATCTTGTATGCACTTGAGAGATGATTGTTCGCATGTCCTCAATGAGATCAAGCCTCAAGGTTCTACACAGCCTAGGGCTAATTCAGGGAAGTCAAAAGGGGATAGCAACAACAAAGGGAATTTTGCCTCTCAAAGTGGCAAATACGGTTTTTGATTATGTTTTATTATTTTTTTATTGAGGGCAATGGATTGCTGAAGGTTTTGGACAACAATCTATTTTTGGATATTTTGGATATTATATGTTTGGATATGATCTGAAATATAATTGATATTTAATTTTCAAATTATGGAAATGATAATGGGAGCCACAAGGAGGGATGTGTTTGATTTATTTTCTAGTTATGTTTATTTTTCTTAAGAAATTAAAAGGAGTCACAAGGGGTCCCACCTACTAGTTATTATTAATTAAAAGACCTTTATTATTATTATTATTATTGTTAATTATTCCCCTAAACTAAAAGTTAGTTGAGTTTTAGTTAAATTAACTAAATGAAGTAGTTGAACTACTTCAACTAATTTGGAATGCATAAAAGTTAAATGAGAAGGAAGAATAGGATGAGAATAAAAGGAGAAAAGATACTAAGGTTTGGTCTTAAGTTTTTTTGAGATAGTTCATTTTTCATTCATTCTTCAATTCATCAAAGGCCTAATTCTCTTTTATGACAACAAGTTCCTATTGTAGACAACAAAGTTCAAAGCTGGATCATATCATTCAGACGCTTGTTTTCAAAGGTGTTGATCTATCTTTTATAGTCTGTGTAGACTTGTCTGTTTATGAATTAAATTTCATGGCTGATAAAGGATATTGTGCAGATTCAAGTGGGAAGCAGTCTGTGGCAAGCTGATCCAGATTTTAAAGTCTAGTTTTTACTTCTTATCAGAGTCCTTTTTTATGGTTTTCATCGGGGATATCTAAGTTTGACCTTGGTTCATTCCCCCCACATGGATTTTGTAAAGAGAACAATTCTTTTGATTTCTTGGAATGAAATAAAGCAATTGCTATTTTGTCTCATATGTGTTCATATGTGACTTGATATTTTTTCTTTTGATCTCCACCTTTTATTTTGCAATCTGATATATTTAGAAAATTGTATAAAAAATGTTATATTTTTGCAACAATTTTTTATTCAAAAAATCAACCTAAGCACTTGTAATTAATACTTGTGGATTGGGAAACACTTTTGAGGCTATAAACATAGGGTAACATTCTTGAATATCTTTCCTTAGCCAAGCAAGATGTGAAAATGCTTCAATAAGATAATTTCATATATGTTCCTCAACAAAGAGGTTAATATGATGGATGGAATCGTTGAACCTAAAATTTTCCTCAATCAGACAAGAAGCCTCTTGTGCTTCTTCCAGGTTTGAGGGTAATTGATGCCTGAGGGTAAACTGCAAATTTCCCTCTAAGGAGTTTAAGTAATGTTGGAGAATAACACTTTTTGGGTTAAAGTTGGGTTGGAGTTTGCTAAGGAGAATATTGAACCTATCATTGAAATCCCTAATTCTCTCATTGGTTCCTTTTCAAATTTTGAGGTATTGAGAGTAGAAGAAATCTATAATTTCCTTTCTACACCGCCTCCTTTTGAAAGATCGTTCTATATCCTTAGGGGTTTTGAAGTTTCCACTTGGTTGAGTGTTAATCCATTTTCTGGTAGTTTCGGTGAGTGAGCTTGCAAAGAGCCTCATAAAGGTGTCAGGGTGTTCTTGTCTGGATTGGTGAAATTCAAACCCTTCACAAAACTGGGTCCAATATGTGTTACCATAGGATCCTTCCTCTCATTAAAATATAGGTATCAAGGAATCAACCTTCTTGGGTAGATCATGATATCCTCATATTGAGCACTCAAGACACCCTAAAAATCCTTATCAAATTTTTTACTTTTTAGGTACCACTTGATATTCTGCACCGTCTGATTTGATTTCATTTTGTGAAATGTTTTGTCTTTGCTTATTTTTATGAATCTCATCACCTATTCAAGTTTGTTTGAACTTATGAAACCCCATGACTAAAAGACCTTAACACCTGAATTAAGAATCGATAGCCAAACACTACACCCAACGTGCTCAGGTTCGACGTCGGAAAGAATTAAAATAAGAAAAGAAACCACTCAGAAGACCACGGTAGCCGAGCGCCGATCTTCACTGGCATTGGCAGAAGGAAGTTTTTGTTTACATAATTTTTTTCACATAAAGGTTCGAGAGATAGTCAATCCCCTTCGGCATCAGTAAAATACAAGGAGGACATATGTTAATGAAGGAAGAAAAGAAATCGTCGATAGCTGATGCCTAACACACTTTATCGGGATCGAAGAAAATCCAGAAGGATCATAACAAACATTTTTTACTATGATAAATTTATCTGCGATCGTCGATCTCTGATGCGGTTTCGACACTGGGACTTTTTCGAGGGAGCCGATCCGAGAGCACTTTGGTAGGTTATCGTTGATTGCCGATCCTTGACACTTTTTTGGCATCAGCATGATAAGGTTTTTTATAGCTTAAGGAAAGTCTCGACTCTGATTAATATGAATGAATTAAGTCACTGGTCTCGAACACCATGTGTCTTTACTGGGTAAGAGAAGTCGTATGGTCTAGTTGTATCCCGAGTCATTTTTGGTTCCCTAGGTCCTAGTCACACCTCTGAGTCAGCTTCACCACGTCAGCACTATACGGTAAGATCATTCAATGTCGGAGCTTTGCAGAAGGATATCAATGAAAATTTTCATCTCATAATCCTGACCCCCGATTGATCCACTGAAAGAAGAACATGACGGACATTTTCAACATTAGATACAATCAGATTTTGGGCATTTAAGGAGCTAATTAATACCTGATCCGGCATTAGTTTCCACCTTGTGCGCCAATCAAAACAACCTTTTGAAAAAACCGATATACCACATCACCACCCGCGCCTCCACTGTCAACCCATGATGAATTTAAGTTCTAAATATTCGACGACAGATTTATTGGAAATTCACTCATAATCCGAATTGAATGGTTGATGTGACATAATAAGATATTTATTCTTTAAAATCTCTTGAACCATTGTAAAAAAATTCATCCTATACATAAGAGAATTCCAGAGTGTCCGAAGGAGAAAAACAATCAACTTGAAGGCTATATCGACCCCATGCTTATAAAAAACTAGGTTTTAACAAGCTTCAGAGGTATGTATCCAAGTTTGTCAATTCACTAGCTATAATTTATATGTGTTTGTCCTGTTTTTACATAGTCTCTAAAACTATGGTTAATTTGCAGGAACAATGCCATCAAGAAATCCAACCACCAAATGCTCGTCGAGATCACCAAAGATAAAAGAACCAGATATAGGCAAAGGTTCTTCTCCAGGGATGACGAGGAAATTGGAGTACATCCCTAGGTCGGATCTTGTCGTCAAGACAACAATAAAGAAGGTTTTCATCCAACCTCCGGCCTTTGGTGATACAGAGGAAAGTACAAGATCCAAGGTGGATCTGTCACAGTGGGGGGATCTCTTTAAAAGGATAAACAGAGAAGAATACCCAGAATATGTCCCACACAGTGATCCAGACGTAAGGGCGCTCAACAACCAGGTGTTGGTGAACATCCGATGGTCATATCTACACATGGTGGCAAGAAGAACCCTGATTTTCCCCTTCATAGAGGTCATGAAGTGGCTCATCAACCACACAGACACACATTTTTTTATAATAAAAGTTGACAATGGTGGGTGTGTCAGAGTTTTCCTCCCGGTAGAAGTTCATAAATATTACAAACTCAGAGACCTAGAGGAGTGGCTAAACATAGACTTCATGGTGAAGTTATACGAATTCCACAACACCAGATAGGTGATGGCCTCATGGTGGATGGAATACAACAATTTTACCGGCCGGAGCACTGGCTGGTATGGGACGGTTAACCTGAGGGAGCCATGTGTCTATTTGATGGACCTCATCTACCGGTTGTACGGAGATAAATATTTCTCTAGGTTTTCAGAAGCATGGATGCCTTTGGCATACATAGTTGCGATCGTCAGGTGTAGCTTCAACTTGGGTGCAATAATTTTCAAGAAACTAAGCACCTGTGTGCAACAGGCTAAGACATTGAAGGAAGGGGAAGCACCAACTTTTTACATCGATCCATACCTGCTCGATGTCATGTGTGCTAGGAACATCTTTGCCGACATGAATCTGAGTTGGCATGTTGTAGAGCTCCCGATCCACGTCTACCTTAATGTGCTATGGGAAAACAATTATAAGAAATATTACTCCCTCATATGCGATGAATTCATCGCTCAAATTTATTTTATTCTTTTTAAGAAGGAAGGCCCAAGGCTATCGGTGACATCCAAGAAAATGATATCCAAGGTAGGCCATTGGTATTTGGATGAGCTTGCCACCTACATCAGGGTGTTCGAGGCCACCGTAGCACCACATATCCTACTAGCTCATGTCTCAGACCGGCTCGTCGTAGGAGAAATATGTTATCAGACCATCTTGCAAAGCTACAATTCCACCTTGGTCAAAGACAAGAAAAGAGATTGCATACCCTATAGTTTCCATGTAGGGTTCTATTCGGTAAAGGATATCACTCAAGCCAAAAAAAAAGGGTTGAGCCAACTTGAATTTATATTCCCGACGGTTCGATTCCGCAAGCACAATCCAAAGGGTATGGTCCTTGAACATGCTTCATAGGTGTCGTCCTATTGGTCGTATGCTCACGATAAGTTCGAAGACAAAGTCTTCACAGAGAACGCCCATGACTGGGACGAGGTGGTGCAAAGGATGGCTAACCCAAAAATGACTAGGTTCAAGGCCATGAACATGGATGAACAAGAGGAAACAATAGAGCAGACGAATCAAGAGGCCCTCAGATCCAGGGAAGAAATCAAAGCGGTAGAGGCAACAGAGGTGAAAAACAAGGGATTTTCTTTGACACCCGAGGCACTGGCAAGGGGATTTCGCCTAATGGAACAGACACATAGAGTAATTGATCAGTTGCAGAATGACCTGAACTTCATAAAGATGAAAAGGGTTCCTATCGACAACCCAATCGAAATACGAGAAGGACCAAGTGACCCAGAGATGATACAAATTGGAGAAACCACAGGGTTGGATAACCCTGAAGTTTCAACGCCACAGGTCGGATCACCAAGGGGAATTTCGTCTCATCCCGAGATAGAAAGGACATTAGCAAGAGAAAGTGCACCAAACCCCCTACACGAATTAATAATGATATATGATGATGAGGAGAGTTCAGAGGTTTCCCTCGTGACTCCGGTATAGGCCACAAAGGAAAAGGAACCCAAGAAAGCATCTTCCTGAGCTCCCGATGCTCAAACTCAAATCCTTCCAAAGATCGAGAAGGAGGTCGAAAGTGTCTTAGACATTGAGCTACTCGATGCATCGGGGACCCAAGTGGACAAACCAAAGTACGAGCTAGGGTCGGGAAAACAAGAAGAAGAAATTCCACAATAGGAAATTGACATCTCAAGAGATGACTATCAAGTAAGTACTGATCCTACCCTTGATGCATAAATTTTGGCTGGTACCTTACCTCTCGATGAGAAACAACTAGAGGCCGAACTTTTAGAACACACATAAGAGGTTCAAGAACCCATTCTTGAACAAATATACATCGTCTGGAGCCTAGGAAACACACTTACTTGGGGAGAGCATCAAATCCCCGATCCCGTGGATGAGGTCGCTGATATAGAAGCCATCACCTATGACCAAAAGAGGAAATCCATCATGAAGAGAACCACCAAGAAGAGGAGGCTTACTCTGGACAACTCCATCCTCGTTACCACAGAGGGAAAATTGATTAGCACGGAGCATGCCAAGACGTCCGAGCTTATTAACGCAGGGATGGAAATCACAGATGCCACCTTGGATAGAGAAAGAAAGGATGAAGAGGAGTTGGCCATTGTGCTGAAGTAGTTGGAGCATATGCGCCACTTGGTGAAATATTATCAGGACTCCATGCAGGCCACAATGTTCTTAAGAAGTGAATTCCAAGATGCCTACAGTAAATGCATGAATGAGTGACACATTTTCATTACAGAGATGGTCGATTTCCAAGAAGACGCTATTATGGCACTGGAAATGTTCAAGGACATGGAAATATGGTATGAGAAACCCACCAATAAGTGGAAAGGATCGATTACATCAACTCAGTTCAATAGGGCCGAGACGCTGAAAAGCACAAAATTCAGGTACTAAGGGATAGAAGTATCGACCGCATAAAGAAGTCGGTCGAATATTGGTTGAAAATGACCCAAGAACCTCATCAGTAAATCCAAGAGAAATGGGACGAGTGCGAAAGGAGCTGGACCAAGATCAATCGGGCGATGAGAGACATCGACCTCCCAAAATTTGGCACACCCGATGACTTTGTTGACTTACATGACATAGTCACACTACATGCCGAACGAGACTCATCATGGGCTGCAGAGACAGAAAATGTGGAGAACATGGTGCCAAGTCAAGTAAAACGGTCCATGGATCACTTGATCAAGGCTCAGACAATGTTACAACATTTAAGTGCTAAATTATTCAAGTATCAGGCACGAGCAGTGGAGATAAAGGAGATCCTTTTGGCCCCAATGGATCAACACAGATTCCCGTACGCCAAGACATGCGAGGAAATCTTCGTCAAATGGTCGGAGTATGAAAAGATTCATCCACTCAAGTGAAACCATTTGATGACTCTTAGAAGACTAAGAGATGAAAGTGCCATGTGGCGATGTTTGTTTTTACTTAGATTGCACTTTTGATAGTTATTTTTAGTTAATAATATGTTATAAATAAGAGGATCAATCGGGAAGCAAGAGGTCAATGGTTTTTGTAAAGACCCTCATTTTTTGTATTTTTATTGAACTATTTCAGAGCTACCTAAATTGAGAAGTCTTGTTTAGGACCATAGACAAGTTTGCTTTTTTTTCATCAAAAGTGTGTGTGATTGGATCTAAGGAAGAATTATTTCTGACTTTGTCTCATGAATAGATGCGGTAACGAGTAAGAGCCTCTGAATCTATTGACAAGTTATCCGATTCAATGTTTTATAGTTCTTGTCTCTAATGATGGAAATTAAATAGTTGTGTTAATGTGAGATTAATGATTAGAGCTAAGGAAACTATTTTTATTGCCATCATTTATTGCGTGTATGTTTCCTTTCGAAATTGTATCTCAGTCAATAATTGAAATACCAACAAGTTGATGTATTAGTACTAGGCTTGTCATAGGTGTAAGAATCATTGTATGCATGCTTGAGCACGAGGGTTATCCAAAGCTCAACCTTCTTCAGTAGGTAAGAAATCTCCCCTTTGTTACCCAACTGGTTTATACCAACATTTATCTTGTATCGGACCCGCTTATAAGAGAAAAACATAAAAAGAGAATGTTCAAACTGAAGGAGGATTTTTCACGAGAATATATCCTGTAGATCACTACGTAAATCCCATCGATTAATTGGCTGGATCACATAGATCTAGAGAACCATTCCACCACTAAACACTGCAGAGTCTAATTGGGCCTCGGTGGTGGGTTTGGTTCTTACTATTGAGTTAAAGGGATTTAGGACCCCTCAACACCTCCTTGGGTGTTAGCTAAATCCAAAGGGCCAAAGAGTTCTTTGTGAGACCATTTAGGAGGACTTATAGGGGTAATAATATTTATAGGGTTAATAGGGATTACAACAGTAGAGGAAGTGTGTACTGACGTCCACTACGGATCGTCATTTGTGAATTCGCCAGATAGGTTTCTTGAAATTATTAAAGGAATGATGGGATCATCCTCAGTGGAGTTGCTAGGTAAGCTTTGTAAAGTAAATACCTTTGACGGTAAGGCTTACCAAGAAGTGTCATCTTTTAGGAGAATTGACTCAGTGTTCCATGACAACGACACCAAAATGTTATCGCTGAATTTGTACTTATTCCAAAGGATAAGGTTTAGGGAAGGAAAATTGGCATAACGGGAGGTTATCCTATCATTGTCACCTCAATAGGATGTCTCTTTCTATTTAGGGTTGATAGCCCAGGGGAGATGTCCCCAGTGACCTGGGGGTTTGAGAAGGCAAAGGTTAAAGTTTCTATGAAAATGTCCCTTCTCACAAGTCACACTGATAAGAAAGTTCCATGGTTTTAACCAATGAAGTAATGAAGAATTAAGATGTACTTCCCAGAACAAAGAAACACGAAAATATATCTATTGCAAGTACAACTTGTTGTTAGTACTTCATAAAACCATGGAATTTATCAATAAAAGAAAATAGTTGATATATGGTGAAGCAAAATAGAAATTTGTAGCAGCAATGTTTGTAAGACAATATCTTCACAATAAGTTCTTTAAAATGGCTTCAAAATGACCACGAATAATTATTATTCAATACCAAAATACTAGCATTTGTCAGAACCAAATAAGGCAATGTATTTATCAACTTTCTCAATTGCTTTTAGGTGCTTTTAGTGCTGCAATGGATGGTTGTAGGTTACTTTAGTAACAAAAAAAAATAGGTTATTAGATTAGAATATTATAAGGTTAGGAGTAGTTAGTAGAGAGCTTAAGGTAAAGGTTTTGATGGTTGTTTTTGTCTATCACTCAATAGAAGGGCTTAGATCAATGATTTTTAGGGAAAATGGAGTCTTTTAGGCAGCATAAAATATTGAAGAAACAAATGATAATAAGAGAACTAAAGGAAAGTGGGGTCAATAGTTGATGTGTTGGTAACCCAAGGCTTCAATTACCTAATCCTAGGGGGGAAATAACTACTAGGAAGTAGGTAACCCTAGGCCCTAGTAGTTTTCCTCCTTCTTTATCTCAAATATTAAGTAAATGACATCTTAGATGAAGAAAAATGTGCTAGGGTGTTGCAATGGCAAGGCCCTTAGAAAAAGCTTCAAGAAAATCGGCTTTCTAACAAAATCTAGTAGGTGAAAGCTATTAAGGTAAGGACAATAACATGTGCTTATCCTCTTAGGATTTTAAGCTATAAATTTCATAATATTAGTATAAATGAAAGATAAATGTAACTACAACCATTCAATGAAGAAGAATTGCAGAAAAAATACTTACATCCACCAAGAATCATCTAGAAAATACTCTAGTTGAACACTTCCACCAAGAAAATTGCCAAAATAGTCCAAAATAAGTCTCCTTCAAGAAGTGCGAACTAAATTTCAGTAATGTAACCCCAATTAGGGTGAAAATTTCAGACATCACACTTGTGTGAGTGAAATATTATGAAAAAATACAAGGGAAAATCCCTTATTTATACAGTTACAATGACCAAAATTAGGTCAAAAAGGCTGACCTGGCCAGTTTAGATGTAATATCTAGTTTTTAAATTAAATGACAATTTAAAACCCTAAATAAAGAAGAAAATGTGACATCATTCCTTTTTAGGGTGATGTTAGGCCTTTTTAGTGCAGCGTTGGCCTCCAGGAGCAAAACGTTAGGCCTCCCAAGGCCTTTGGATCAAACCACACGTGCCACTTGGCACACAAATGCCTCCAAAGTGTCCAAAATGTTGGGTGACATCAAGGGTCACAGAGGTGACGTCATGGGCCTTTCAAGGCCTACATCATAGTGAGAAGGGAAATACCCCTTGGGTTTAGGCCTGCCAGGTTGTCTCTGGTAGAACATCCTTCTCTCTCTATCTGGTGCAAACCTTTGATCTAACTTTGCCCCTTGTTGGGGTTTCAACATCCATCTTGTGGGATTTTATCCCTATGAAATTCTGAACTAATCATCTCCCCATGTGTACATGTCTGTTGGGTGTGGTCCTACAAAAAAAACAAGTACATCCTCCATGGGATCATAAGTCACAAGGACCATAGCAATTCCAATCAAATATAATAATCAAGTTATTTAAACAAGTGCATAAAACCCCCTTTTCCTAGACAAGTCCTCAAAGTCGTTATGCTATTCTACAAGCCAGGTTTAGAGGGGATGTTAGGATGTCTTATTGGGCTAATTCTCATTGGATGTGGGATATTTCCAGATGAATAAAAATCCAGGCCATGTAAGTGGAAAAGGTGGTAAGGGATGTCTAGGCAATGGGTGTAGTGATGACAGGGGAATGTATGGCTTACCTGTTGGTGCCTTTGAAGAGGGTGAATTGCACCTTGTCATGGATGCAAATGTTTTCAATCCCATTTGATGCCTTTTAGCCTTTTTACCTTATTGTTTTTTCTTTCAAGATACTAGTTAGGGGACATTTCCCTGGCGTGGTGACTAGTGGTGACAATGTTACCCACAAGCATTTCACAGACATGAGAAGGTTGGATTGTGATGAGACCCCCTTTCTCTTGGTTATGCCACCAAGAGCCAATACCCTGGTGTGGTGACCAACTAAATGGTAATTTCATACCACTACTTTCCCATGTGTAGATTTTAACCTTGTACAATATTTACTGCAAACAAATTATCAGTAAAAAGACAAAAAAGATTCACTGGAAAATACAAACATTACACAAATATTTTTCCATTGGAAACCCAAACCGGGAAAACTAGCATATTCTATATCCATTCATAATGATACATTGTTTACAATACAATATACATATAGGAGCCAGTGGAATCCAAAACCCTAACCCAATGGCTTGGATTAATCAACAACCCTAATTCCTTAACCGGAAATAGAAAAGCATCGGCAAAAAACCATGTGCCAAAAAATGCACAACAATGCAACACGAAAAATGTGGCAAACATGTGACACATTTCCTAAGGAAAAAAAGGAGACACTGCTACTCATGCAAAGAATATAAAACATACCCAACACCATGGACCTAATAGGTTGGCTCGTGATGAGACCCCCTATCCTCCAACTAGGTCTTGTTTTTATTATTTTATGGGTCCCTCTATTTCTTGCTGAGAAGCCTTTTACTTATTTCTCGGGGATCCCTAAGTGAAGCATCTGAAGGTTTTGTTCTTTTGAATTTTATCTTTTTCCAGCTACTTTTACCCTCTGGGCCTTTATCCCCTTCTTCCCACAAGGTAAGGTACAACCCTTTGCTGGCTTGGCAAACCCAATGCCTGAACCAATGCATGGGATGAATGAGAGGGAAAAAGATGAAAAGTGGAAAGTATGGTGGGAACAGACGTTGACCTTTCATGAACCCACCTAGTGGCAACTCAAACCCTATGGGAACCAACTTACCAGGGGATCTTTTTATTCCCCCCAGGTGTGGACAAGTGGAAAGGCATAAGGTCCAAGAACACGTTAGAAGTAAAAAGAATTAAATGCACATATTTAAATGTTTTGAGAATCAGAGTGACACATACCATCATACTTAGACTCATTACCTCATGGATCAAGATCCACTACTACTGAAGGACCAGGCTGATGGGATGGATGTTGTTGTTGATGACAATGTGGAGGCACTGAAGAAGAAATATGGGCCCTACAGGGCCAGGCTCAAGTCAATATGTCTCTCAATACTCCATGTCTAGGACTTGTGGGCCTCAAGACATAATCTCCTTAGTTATCCCTAGGCTAGGGGATAACAAGTGGTAGATGAAAAGATAGCAAAAGAACCGATGAAGATGTTATAACAAAAGTTAAAAAATTTATGCTATAGATATCGAAGATAATGGATGCCTTCAAATTGTCTCAATAGAGGGGAAGGGTCACAACCAAAGTGATCCAAAAGAATGATGAAGGTTAAGAGGAGAATGTACAACATCACCAAATCAACATGAACATGCCTTAAATTTTTGGCATTTTAGGCCCAAAATAATTGATTGATTGGATTGAAGACATTCAACATTTGTTTAATTTCATGCAATTCAAGATGGCACGAGAGTGAATATTGGCTATGTAATATTGAGGATCTATGCATATTATTCGTGGTAGTAGTTGAACATGGACATAAAAAAGAGGGAAAATCAATATCCATCATTGAGAGGAGATGGTCACCAAGTTAAGAGGTAAGTTTTTAACTTCTAAGTATGCATTTAAAATGTTTATAAGATTAGATCAATTGAAGGAGAAGATTAAATGTGTACATAGCTATTTTGAATAATTTTGTAAAGTTGTCATGAGAGTTGGCATTGTACAATATAGAGAGGGAGAAATTGTGACATTTGTGAATGGTTTGAATTTGTTAATTAGAAAGAATATTTTTTCAAAGTTGATGCATTCATTAGAAAAGGATTTTTATTTATCCTTCAAAGTGGAGGAAAATCAAATGAAGAGAAAGAAATAATGAAGGTAAAGAGAAGAAAAGGAAAAATAAATTATCCCATTTCTTGAGAAGTATGATAAGAGTCAGAATGGGTTGCATGTAATTGAAAACGTGTTAGTGGACAAGATGTTTGGAGAAGAACACACATATGAGGTGTAAGAGGGTGAGTGTAGCAAGTAAGGAATTTTTTTTCAACTTGTCGAGAAGGAGAAAAGCATGTGTGAAGTGCATGTTGATGATAGCATGCCAAAAGAAGAGAAAACGAAGGATTTGTAGTAGAAAATACAATGAGAAGATTGAGGTGAAATATTTTATGCATCAACCATAATAATAAATATAGAGTAATAATCTACCTAAGAGAGTGTATGCACATATCGAAGATATTGTTGCACTAGTGGGTGATGTTGCAAAAAAACAATGTGATTGAGTGCAATAGTGGAGTTGCAAGGGAGAGATGTTGCAATAGAGATTGATGTTGTAGCACAAGATGGTGTTGCATAAAAGAGTGGTGTGGAAAGAGAAATGTCATTTCAGGTTGTGTAAACAAGAATGTTTTATTTCTAAAATATTTAATGTGTTGATTTTGTTGCAAATGAAGTGGAATGTTCAACAAAAGAAAATAAAGTGGAGAAGAAAAGAGAAAACATGTAACAAGCATCTTGCCAAGGTGAAAAATATGTTGAGGTGAAGATGCACTATAATAATACAACAAGGCAACAAAGAAAGTTTGAGGATGATAAAGATGAAGGAACATATGAAAGTCTTAAAAAAGGTTAGGAATTGTGAGAAAGTATTTGGATTGCATGTGAATGACATAAATGGATCATACATCTAATCATAGGTATTATTCTGTCATCTTCTCTTAGGTGGTTACCTTTTGTAACCAGGTGATTCTAGAAATTTGTTCTTGGTTGTCTTCTATCTGATTTGTTAGTTATTCAGCCTACTCATTAAGGAATTTTCCCCTAAAATAGAATTGGTGACCCCACTGTGAAAAAACCTATGAGTTCTTCCTATCAATGTTTTTTCCTCTATTTTTCCATCTTCCTAAGTTTGGTTTGAATTTTACCTTTGCAATATACCATTTCTTGTTGTTGTAGAACCAAAATTGTATTTTTGGCTTGTTTAATGATTGTTTTCCCTTTATGGATTGGTTCACATATTAGTTTTTAGTTAAAAACATAGACACACATGAATTTCCTTCATAAAAAGTGTGGGAACACATAGTTAGTTGTAAACAAATCCATAGGCATCCTATAGATTGCAAAAAATTGTTGCAAGTTAATAATTTACTTATCTAGTTTTGAGATTTCGTAAAATTGGAAATTTTTAGGTCTTAACTTCAAGGAGTTGACACTGTTTACATGTTTTCCATTGCATTAGTTGTTTCCCATTTTTTTATTTTATTTTAACTATGATGAAAAATAAAAATTGGATATTTGAAAAATACAAAATGTTTTCTTTTGGTTCATTTGGGAATTTTTAAGTAGATTGATGCATGTTAGGAGTGGTTGCATTTAAAGGAAAAAACTAGATGGATTTCACTAGAATGCTCTCATGAAAATCAAAATAATTTCTTTCTTTTGTTTGAAAAGTTTAATTGTCTTTAGGGTTTGAAAATGTTTTCTTAGTATTGTGTACTATTCGTAAGTTTTTGAATTCAATCATGTTTTTCAAGTTTAAAGAAATGTTTTCGTGTATGATATTTATATTTTGTATCTTTTCATTTGAGAATATCATCTTTTTCTCACTTCCACAACCCTTTGAGAAAAAACAACCATTACAACAAATGCTCAATAAAATGAATGAGACCTATTTTTGTTGGACAAAAAACACACAATAGTCTAGGACTTTAGGGGCTTGGTGTAGGTTTGGAGAACTAATTCTCCAAACCCACAACATTGAAACTAGGACTTTTAAAGAGTGAAGAATACATTAGTAATGAAAAGTACTTGTTATAAAAGCATGTCTCACACGTGCTTCAAGCATGAGGTCAATCTAGGAAAGTATAGATATTATCCCCTCTTTCTTGTTTGGTGGACTATGTATGATAGCCCGAACTTTAGTAGAATTGGAAAGTCGTCAGGGTGACACCAATTCCTTAGAGTTTTGGGTATAGGATGAAGTCTTTTATTTCCTACCCTTACACATACACCTAACTCATGACTATTATGTTTGACTACCGATCATGAAGTGGTAGCCATAGTTGTTTTTCCCAAGTTTCACACAAGTGACTATCAGTGGGAAGTTCTTGGTGTACCTGAGGTAGATGCACAACATCCACCTCATCTCCCCTATATGGTGCCTATATTGATGTGGGTACTTCCACCTTGAATGATAGCTGCATGAGGGTTACCATAACTATCTATTGCACATTACTTGGACTTGGGATATCATCATCTTAGGTTGACTTTCGGGAGGATATTTTTTACTCTTTACTAGTTGAACTTGAGACTTAATCACCTTGTGTTGACATTTGGAAGGGTTTTCTTGATTGGATGAATCTTAGGGAGTCTTGTATAGGTGTGTGTTGACTGTAATGTTTTGACCCCATAAAGAACCTTAGATATTTTCTATTTTTTAAATCAAAGATTATGGAAATATTTCCTACATATCAACCAAGGGACCTAATCAAAATTATATCCATATGATAACACAATTGGCTATCGACTCAATCTCTCTACAGATCAACACATGCAAGGTTTGAGGCTATGGAATGGGTAGGAGATATGGTCGATGGCATGAAGAGCCCCATGTCATCCTAACCTATGTGTACACCTACACTAATATAGCACTTTTACTATAAGCATGGGAAATGTAAATGGATAAAACAAAATGTGTTAAAAAAATAACAAGAAGAAAAAGAAAATGTGTATTAAAAAATTAAAAACATACGATACTAATCCTCAAATGTTAATGGAAAAAAAAGGACAAAAGAGGAGAAGCATGGTGTACTTGAGGAAGATGAATATTTGGGGATGCTTGGCCTTCCAACTTTAATCCCCAACTATGCTAGTCTCCATAAAAAAGGAATATGGGTTCCTAAGCTGAGTTTGAGAGGGTTTGCTACCCAAATTCCCATGTGAGGACTGAGAATGGGCTAAAGAGACCAAGAGTGATATAACTTACACATTGTGGACAATTAAAGGACATGGTCAAAGCAATTTTTTTTTTTCTAGAATAAATATTATGTTTTTGTATGATGAATCTCTCTATATTTTGTTTTATTTTAAATGATTACCTAATTTTGTTGGTAAGGAAAATTCATTCCCAATAATTGGTTGAGGATTTTCTTTCAAATTTACATTCCTCTTAAGTTATTAAAGAATCCCAATATTTCTTTATACTTCTCCGTCTCTTTATTTATGAGATAAAAACCTATGGTTGTAGTTAATTGATTATTACACTATTCGAATGTTGATTTTCTAGAATAAATATTATGTTTTTGTATAATAAATCTCTCTATATTTTGTTTTATTTTCTATATATGAGTTTTAAATGATTACCTAATTTTTTTTTGGTAAGGAGAATTCATTCCCAATAATTGGTTGAGGATTTTCTTTCAAATTTACATTCCTCTTAAGTAATTAAAGAATCCTAATATTTCTCTATCCTAATATTTACATTCCCATGACTATACATAGGCCGTTTTAGCTTCCTTGAAGTCCGTATATTTGTATGTAATCATTTTATAAGTTTAAATGTCCACACCTTGGCACACTTCCTCCTACTCCGTGGGGTCACACGACTTGCTACATGGGTGTGTGATTCCATTTGGACATATGCTAAACAATTTGGAAAGTAGATGATTGGTAATTTGTGCCACTTAATCAAAACTTGAATTATTTAATTT
>SNQJ01S0003671.1:39918-80180 GCA_010110895.2 Picea sitchensis | reverse complement strand
TTTTTCAAGTTTAAAGAAATGTTTTCGTGTATGATATTTATATTTTGTATCTTTTCATTTGAGAATATCATCTTTTTCTCACTTCCACAACCCTTTGAGAAAAAACAACCATTACAACAAATGCTCAATAAAATGAATGAGACCTATTTTTGTTGGACAAAAAACACACAATAGTCTAGGACTTTAGGGGCTTGGTGTAGGTTTGGAGAACTAATTCTCCAAACCCACAACATTGAAACTAGGACTTTTAAAGAGTGAAGAATACATTAGTAATGAAAAGTACTTGTTATAAAAGCATGTCTCACACGTGCTTCAAGCATGAGGTCAATCTAGGAAAGTATAGATATTATCCCCTCTTTCTTGTTTGGTGGACTATGTATGATAGCCCGAACTTTAGTAGAATTGGAAAGTCGTCAGGGTGACACCAATTCCTTAGAGTTTTGGGTATAGGATGAAGTCTTTTATTTCCTACCCTTACACATACACCTAACTCATGACTATTATGTTTGACTACCGATCATGAAGTGGTAGCCATAGTTGTTTTTCCCAAGTTTCACACAAGTGACTATCAGTGGGAAGTTCTTGGTGTACCTGAGGTAGATGCACAACATCCACCTCATCTCCCCTATATGGTGCCTATATTGATGTGGGTACTTCCACCTTGAATGATAGCTGCATGAGGGTTACCATAACTATCTATTGCACATTACTTGGACTTGGGATATCATCATCTTAGGTTGACTTTCGGGAGGATATTTTTTACTCTTTACTAGTTGAACTTGAGACTTAATCACCTTGTGTTGACATTTGGAAGGGTTTTCTTGATTGGATGAATCTTAGGGAGTCTTGTATAGGTGTGTGTTGACTGTAATGTTTTGACCCCATAAAGAACCTTAGATATTTTCTATTTTTTAAATCAAAGATTATGGAAATATTTCCTACATATCAACCAAGGGACCTAATCAAAATTATATCCATATGATAACACAATTGGCTATCGACTCAATCTCTCTACAGATCAACACATGCAAGGTTTGAGGCTATGGAATGGGTAGGAGATATGGTCGATGGCATGAAGAGCCCCATGTCATCCTAACCTATGTGTACACCTACACTAATATAGCACTTTTACTATAAGCATGGGAAATGTAAATGGATAAAACAAAATGTGTTAAAAAAATAACAAGAAGAAAAAGAAAATGTGTATTAAAAAATTAAAAACATACGATACTAATCCTCAAATGTTAATGGAAAAAAAAGGACAAAAGAGGAGAAGCATGGTGTACTTGAGGAAGATGAATATTTGGGGATGCTTGGCCTTCCAACTTTAATCCCCAACTATGCTAGTCTCCATAAAAAAGGAATATGGGTTCCTAAGCTGAGTTTGAGAGGGTTTGCTACCCAAATTCCCATGTGAGGACTGAGAATGGGCTAAAGAGACCAAGAGTGATATAACTTACACATTGTGGACAATTAAAGGACATGGTCAAAGCAATTTTTTTTTTTCTAGAATAAATATTATGTTTTTGTATGATGAATCTCTCTATATTTTGTTTTATTTTAAATGATTACCTAATTTTGTTGGTAAGGAAAATTCATTCCCAATAATTGGTTGAGGATTTTCTTTCAAATTTACATTCCTCTTAAGTTATTAAAGAATCCCAATATTTCTTTATACTTCTCCGTCTCTTTATTTATGAGATAAAAACCTATGGTTGTAGTTAATTGATTATTACACTATTCGAATGTTGATTTTCTAGAATAAATATTATGTTTTTGTATAATAAATCTCTCTATATTTTGTTTTATTTTCTATATATGAGTTTTAAATGATTACCTAATTTTTTTTTGGTAAGGAGAATTCATTCCCAATAATTGGTTGAGGATTTTCTTTCAAATTTACATTCCTCTTAAGTAATTAAAGAATCCTAATATTTCTCTATCCTAATATTTACATTCCCATGACTATACATAGGCCGTTTTAGCTTCCTTGAAGTCCGTATATTTGTATGTAATCATTTTATAAGTTTAAATGTCCACACCTTGGCACACTTCCTCCTACTCCGTGGGGTCACACGACTTGCTACATGGGTGTGTGATTCCATTTGGACATATGCTAAACAATTTGGAAAGTAGATGATTGGTAATTTGTGCCACTTAATCAAAACTTGAATTATTTAATTTTTGTTCCCTTAATGATTTAGCGTTAGCGTATTTCTGTTGTTCTAAATATTTCTTAACAATTTGGCATTAGTAAATCACCTTGGTTTGGATGTATAAATGACTTGCCTTAAACTGTGTTTGTCTCATTCACCAACTTTTCATAAATCCATTTCTCACATGATTATTAACTTTCATCTTATACAAATTCTAATGAGAGTGGTAATGTCATGATACATCTTGGATTGTTGTTTAAGTGTAAGGACGTGGTCATATCATTATGCTTATTAGATTGGAATTTAAGTGAATAGTGAATGGGATGTAGTGGAATTTCTAGTTGAAGCTTTTGTAAATGTCCACGATAAAGAACAATGTTGGTTTATTGAGTTTTGGTTGTTGTGTTCTAACATTACATTAGAAGACATTCTTAGTACAAGTTTCAAGAGAATATAATATTACTTCTTTCAAGAGAATTTAATATTACTTCTCACCAAGTATTTATGTTTTTTTAGCATACTTGTTTCAAGAGAATTTAATATTACTTCTTAGCAAGTATTTATGTTTTTTTTAGCATACTTGTTTCAAGAGAATTTAATATTACTTTTTAGCAAGTATTTATGTTTTTTTAGCATATATGATACGTGACTATCATTTACAAATCATATGGTATTAGATCTCAAGATTGAAGTATACTTGGTGAGACTTATACACGACTTGTATGATAAACATTGGTGATGACTACAAGAGAAATGGACAAGAATTGTTTCCATACCTTAAGAGAAACAGAGGATAAATATGGCAGGGGATCATCATGAAGAATATAAAGAAAAAGATTGCATGCTTGCAATGAAGGATCTCAGATTGCATGCTTTCCTCCATGAAGGATGATGTTTATGCAATGAAATTCCCAATAAATGTTTCAAAACAATAGTTACCAAAGATATAATTTGTCAACATAACATATTCATTTGGATCATCTAGATCCATAAGAGTATGTTTCATATGTCATTCACATTCCACTTTTATCTTATTAGTCTCCCCATTGTACATATGTTATATTATATAACATATGCAGTGCATATGCTATATAACATAACATATATGTTACATGTAATACATATAACATATGTATTACATATAACACATATAACATATGTATTACATATAACATATATGTTATATGTATTACATATAACATATGCAGTGCATATGTTATTTGTGAACATAACATATTCATTTGGATCATCTAGATCATAACAATTTGTTTCATATGTCATTCACATTCCACTTTTATCTTATTAGGCTTCCCATTGTACGGTAACTAAAGTTGAGACCAGTTAGTAGAAAAATGTCCATTAAGTTTCTGAAGACCAATCCCTTCTCAGGAGCAATCCATAGAATTTAGGAATGTCTACTATAATAATGTAAATAGTTTGATGCACTTTAGGGTTGTAAGATAACCGAATCAAAACATTTTTAAGTTTTCCTAACACTTTAACATTTGATCGACCATGTTGCACAATCTGAGCAGTAAATTTATTTGAATCTACATTGAATTTTTTACATACAGAATAGGGCATAACCTTAGATGAATCTCCTCAATCTTCTATACAATTGTGCACGTTTCTATTAAATATTTCAATTGTTAACAAAAAAGGAGCCATATAAGAACTAGATTTATCCCAAATCAATTTTATATTAACATTAAGTAGCATATTACCTTTTTCTTTTTTTAATTGATGCAAAATCATGGACATAATTACCTTTATTTTTGTTTCTTCCAACAACCGATTCATTCTTAGAAGAAGGTTATCCAAGAGCCTTAACTAATTTTTCCTTTTACTAGGTTAGTTTAGATAATTGAAACAAGGGGATGTTTTCCCTAGTTTTCTTTAAGTCTTCCACTAAATCATAATCCAAAATACCAGAATGAGAAAAAACAAAAGACTTACCTGAGATAGAAACTGATTTACTTGTGAATTAAGACTTCTTAGCATGAGATGAAGAAGATGGTGAATCTAATGTAGAGGGGGGACTGGGACCTTTTCTCCTAGTATGAGTAGAAAAAAAAATCTCTTCAACTCCCTCATTTTCATCATCATTTCTTATTCCTTGCAATATATCCAACATGATGTTTACCTTTTTCTCAAAGTACTCTTCATCTTTTGCGTGGTTAACATTATGATCCCTGTAATGATTTTCATTGACAAATTCCTCAAGGTTAATCCCTTCAGTAGGAGGAGTATCTTGATTGTTAGGAGTATTATTCTTAAAGGTAGGTTTAAAATCTTGGTTTAAAATCTTTTCTATACGAAGGTCCTTCCCCCGAGATTCTCTATAAATCTACGAAATCATTGGAAAGTTTTTCAATAATTCGTTGCAAACTGTCCATATAGATAGCTTCTTTATCCTTTTTATTTTCATCAAGTTTGGTAAAAATAGCGTGTTTCTTAGTTGTAGAAATGACTTTCTTTTCTTCCAATATTGACTTACTTGCAATTCTTAACATCTACTTTTCTACATTCAAAGCTTATATTAGAGTTCAAGTAAGTGTAGCCTTACCGACTCTCTTAAAAAACATTTTATTTTCAGCAACTTTGGTAAAAATAGCGTGTTTCTTAGTTGTAGAAATGACTTTCTTTTCTTCCAACATTGTCTTACCTACAATTCTTAACATCTATTTTTCTACATTCAAAGCTTCTATGAAAGTTCATGTAAGTGTAAAAACCATTTTATTTTCAGCAAGTTTGGTAAAAATAGCGTGTTTCTCAGTTGTAGAAATGACTTTCTTTTCTTCCAACATTGTCTTACCTGCAATTCTTAACATCTATTTTTCTACATTCAAAGCTTATATGAAAGTTCATGTAAGTGTAGCCTTACCAACTCTTTTAAAAAACATTGCAATAGATGGGGAAATAAGGTAGTATAAAACTCAATTGCTACACTTACTGAAGGCTTACAATCATCGGGTATTTTGTTTATTAATGTGAGAAATATCTAATTAAAATATTTAATCTTCTCTTTCGATATCATTTTAATCCTAGAGAGTTATAACACTAGTGTAGCATGGGTTTTATCTTCTCCAAAAATTTTAAGAGAAGCAATTTCAAAGTATGAACAATTAGTTATTAATCCCAGTGGGAGAGAAAAATACCAAGTAGAATCCTTACCTTCAAAATTATAAGGAAATAATCGACAAAACACATATTCATCTTCAACATTCATGAGATCTACAACAAGCATGAATTTATTGATATGATATTTTGGGGTTTCCTTATTATTTGGGTCAAATTTCGGGAGAATTGTTTGGGATGTTTAGGCAGAGCACTCACATCTCTTGCTACAACTACATCTCCTTTTTTCAACCAAGGTCTTCTCGGGTTTTGAATGTTGGCCATATTTCTATGTGGTGAGCATATAAAACTATTCTGAGGAGATTCGTGTGGAGCTTCATGAGGAGCGTGTGGAGGACTATCTAGGGGAGTTGATGGTTTTCCAACACCACTTTTTATCTCAATTCCCTTGATAATAGGATCCGTGTATCCCTGCAAAATGTTGGAAAGAAATAAATTAGGGTTAATCACAGTAGAAAAATCACCTTTGTCTACTTTATCTTTCTTGGGTTGTTTATTCCTCACAGGAATGATGAATTCCACATGTGATTGACCAAGCACTTTGCTTTATTTCCTAGTGAGAACTCGAGATGGTTGTAATTCTTAAAGATGAGCATTCAATGACCATTGTTGTTGAGAAATAATGGAACCATTAGGTTCCACCTATGAGGATGAAATATGATTGTTCTGAGACTATGACTCTTGTGGATATTCAAAATGCATAGGCGGATTAGGATTTGTGGTTCTTACAGTCTATGAAACTTCAAGGACGGGGTTTTGGATAGGGATTCTCTATGGATTTGATGTATAATTGGATGTTTTAGATGCCTTTAAGATGTGTGATTACCTACTAGCCATTCATATCACAACGACCTTTCTTCTAGTGTCAATTTTGTTGATGCGAAAAACAATTCCCTCAATCAACAAAGGGGAGAGTTTCCCAATGGTGAATCCCAACTAGACTCGCTCTCATTTGGGATGGAAAACGCCAATTGGAAAGTGGGCCCGGTTTTTCCACTCAAATAAATTTGTTGAAAATAGAATTAAAAAATCAAATAAAATACTAGAAATTAAAATTAAATAAAAGAGTTAAAAAATAGTATAACTTATCCTAGCTAGGATCATTTAAAAAAAATATTTGATACAAGAGTGAGAAACTAAGAAACATGCAAAAATATGGAGTTGAAGGCCATGCTATTGAGATCTTTTTGAATTCAATCATATTCTGGATAATGGTTTTAAAAACACCAAATTTGTTCTTGTTTGGTAGTCATTCATAAGGCAACAAAAATTGATAATTCTCTATACTACATAGTCTGATAGCTCAATGGCCACACGCTATGTAGAAAGGTTGAAAATAAGAAAAGTAAAATTTGGCTCTCATCACACCATGCAAGAGTATGGAAAATTGAATGCCATGCCATTGAATATGTTTTTTGAATTTAATCATATTGCGGATAATGGTCCTAGAAAAAGACACTAAAATTGTTCTTGTTGAGTGATTATTCATAAGATCAATAAAAATTGATAATCTAGTACTCATGATGTGATATAGCGTTTTGGCCATTGCACGCGAAATTTTTGAATGACGGGAAGCATAATTTCATTGTTAGTGCACTTTGCTGGATATTTATTGTATTTTTTGGAGGGAGATTTAGTTATATAGATGACCACCTTTGAATGAAGGGAGTTGTTTTTTCATTTTTTCAACCTATGATTTTGATTCATTGTAATCTAATCTCAGTTAAGAGATTAAGGTTGCAATATAATTTGGATTAACCAATTAGAGTTGATTGAAGTTGCACAATACTTAAATATTTGTTTATGGTCAATGATTGAGTTATACAATTAAATAGAGACAGGTGCAATTCTCTTTATCAAAATCTTCATTTGGTATCAAATTATCTTTGTTGCTAGGGTCTAGCTCATTTTGTGAAGAGAAAGGGTATCTTAGATCTGTGATAAACCCATTCTTGGAATGAGAGTTTTATTCAGTGAATCTTGTGTGAAGGAAAATGATGAGGAGCTCAAGAATAGAAATAAAGAAATTTAATGACTAGAGTTTCAAGATATGGAAGATGAAGGTGGAAGATCTTCTTGTGGACTGACATTAGTCAGTTTTTTTCATTTGGAAACAAATCTATGGGTATGGAAAAAAAATACTAGGAGAAGTTGGATAGTAAGGAAAATAATACTATCCAGTTGTGTCTTTTAGATTTTGTGTTTTTGAATGTCTCTGGAGAAGCCAATGCTAAGGACTCATAGGATAAGTTAGGGACTTTGTATCAATCAAATTCCATCGTAAAAAAACTATTTCATTGAATGAAGTTGTATAATCTCATGATGAATGATGACAACTTTGGATAGAGGATCTCAATGTGCTTAATAGTCTATAATTCCATTAACTTATATTGATGTTAAAATGTTTGAAGAAGATAAGTGTATATGATGTTATGCTCTTTTCCAAATCCATCGGATAATTTTTTTATGTCCATTAGTATCATTACTACAATTACATTAAATTTTGAGGATGTATTTTCATCACAATTATCAGAAGAGATAAGGTGAAAATCCATGCAGGATTTTTCCAAGGATGCCTTACCTATCCATCCCCAAGAGATAAATACAAATAAGTGTTTAGGAGGTAGAGATAAATCTAGAGGCAAACTAAATATATAGGAAAATCTATAAGGAAATGTTGGAAATGGGGTAAAGATGGCCATTATAAGAAATATTGTAGACCTAAAAATTTCATAAAAGTAAGGGATTTGATTATGCCCCTTCCATAGTAATGAAAAATTCCAGGGAAGGGGGTGATGTTTTCTTGGCATCTACAAGTACATATTCATATCATGATGCATGGTTGATTGAATCATGTGCTTTATTTCATATGATTCCTCATAGGGAGTGGTTCTATAAATATCGAAAGTACAATAGAGGTGAAGGTTTTTTGGGAGAATACTCAACAACCAAAATCATATAATGTGGAAATGTCAAGCTATTGCTCAAATATGGAAGGATGAGAAATATCCCTGAGGTTCTGCACATTCCATAGCTAATCTAGGTGGATATCGGTGACTACCCACCTCTTCCACTGACTCAACATAGTGCTCCATCTTGGCAGTTTTATTATGATTTTTTAGGATTTTATGGGTTCTAAACTTCTAGGGCCATTTTGAGGCCCTAAATAATGTTTCTGGGGAAATTACAAGGCCTAGATTTGTTGATGATGTTGTATTCCTTAGTTAGAGCTTTCCAAAGAGCTACTATGTGCATTAAATGGAGATTGTATGAAAAAGTTGCGTCCCTTGGAAGTTGATGTAGAAACTAACCACCTTGGGCCCAAAAACACCTTTTTGACACTTCACCTCCTAGGGTTATGGTTTGGACCTTTAGGTTTCTTATTTTTTGTTAAAATGACATCATTTCATCCTCTTATACTATCTTTTTGCAAATGAGCATAGCCAACATCTCTCTCTATTCAGAGATAAACTACCATCTTTATAGGCAATTTGTGTTCTATAGTATTTGGTTATTGTAGAGAAATAATACTCACACTAAAGCAACCGGGAAAGAGAAGATAGATTTAAACAAAACTAATCAATGACAAACACACATAATAAATAAATATTTTACCCTTGAAACCCTTAACCGATAAAACCAATATTCTTCGAGTGTCTCCTTCTCTCTTGTCTTATTCATTCATAGAATAAAGAGTTACATGACTAACCTTGGTCTACACTTAAGACACAATTGCCATCCTACTCTCTTGCTTTACACAAGAACAACCCTGCAGCCAATTCGAATTATATCTATATGACCAAGCTACTAATAGCAACATCAACATGAACATCAACTTATTACAATTACAACACACCATATTTATAGGCTTTACTGCATGCAAAACCCTAAATCATAATGCCCAAAAAATGGTTGCAGATCTATGCATATGATTGGATACAATCCCATGAATGTTGGGATTATGTTATTGTTGACTGCTCAGTCAACCACTAGTTATCTACGAACCAATAGACCTCGAGTCGGTTGACATTTGACTTTCTTGTCAACCACCTGACCATCAACTAGACTTAACCATTAATTAGTTCACCTTGACTAGCTAGTTGGTTAGACTGTTTTCTATTGCAAAGAATATAACAACACAAAATTGTCCTACTTGTTGTCTTCTTTGTTGATACAAGATAACCTGAACTTTTTTTCACTAACCCAGGGAAGAAACGCCCATTTCCTCTCTACACCAAGAAAACTTCACAACACTCACAAACTTGGTTAAAGAGTCTGCTATGTTTTCTGAAGTGTCTACTTTCTTCAACAACAACTTGTTTCTTTCCACCATGTATCTCACGAAATGGTATTGTACATCAATAAGCTTTGTCTTGGAATGGTAAGTTGGGTTCTTTGCGAGAACAATTTCATTTTGACTATTGCAATTTATCTTCATATCTTTCCACTCAAACCTAATCCTTGAACACAATCAATGTAGCCATACAACTTCTTTGCTTGCATAGGTAGCTACCACATATTCAACTTTTGTTGTCGACAAGGATACTACTGCCTATAACTTACTCATCCAACTGATTGCTCCCCCAAACATATTGAACAGATATCCATTGTTTGACCTTCGTTGATCCAAACCTCCAACTCGATCAACATCGACAAATCCATGTACATTTACTTCCCTGTTGGTGTCAAGTTTCCCTTGGTAGCATATAGCATATTATTTTGCATCAAACAAGTACTTGAACACTGTATTGACAACAATCTAGTGCTCTTTCCTAGGCGTTGACATATATCTACTCAATACTCACACTACATGAGAAATATTTGGTTGAGTGCATACCATCACATACATCAGAATACCAACAACATTAGGGTAGGGAACATGTGTCATGTCCTCTATTTATTCCCATGTCTTTGGATATTGTTCAATAGCTATTTTTCCTTCCAAAGGAATTGGTACCTTGACCAGCTTGAAATCCTACATGTTGAAACACTTCAAGACCATTTCAATGTACTTTCTTCAATTTAACAAAATATTTCTAATTGTTCGATATCTCTTGATCTCCATTACCAAAATGAAATTAGCTTCGTCAAGATCCTAAATGTCAAATTTGGAGGATAACATCATCTTCACCTCCTTTGTTGCATCCATGTTGTTTCCAACCAACAACATGGCATCGACATATAGAGCTACATATATGAAATGACCACCTTCTTCCTTGGAATATACATAGTGATCAACCTTGCTTCTCACAAATCCTAAACTATTAATTTCATAAAATATGGGGACCCCTCCCTTTACTATTTTTTATTAAGTATAAGTTATTGGTTTTATGTTTCATGTCTTCTTGTATTTTTGGTCTCGATTTGTGATCTATGATTTTCTTTTATGTTAATTTGATTTTTCTACTTGCTTTAATGTGGTTAATAGGTTATTAATTGATGTGAAATTTTCTAGATCCAAAATACAATATTTTCTTTATTCCATTTATCCACTCATGTGAGATACATATTCCTTTTTTATATTCTATATATTGTATTAATCTAGATTCTAGTCACCCGGACCCCTGGCAAGATTTAAACTATTAGACTTATTCCATATGCATTGTGTGTATCCAGCTCTGGCCTATATGGACTCACTGTCCCATCTAGGATCTATACATATGAGTTCCGTACATCTGGCTCATCTATTATTCTATCTCATTTCACTCATTTGAATGTTGGATATCTGGTCTTTGAGCTATAGTCAACATTTGATTTATTTATTGGGACCAGATTCCGATCATCTATATTCTCAACTTTTTCTAAATAAATAGATTGTTTCTCACTGGATTTTACATTCACCTTTTTTTCAACTTTTCTAACTAAATTCGAGTTATGAAAGTCATCACATGAGGGACATTAATGGATTTTTGAGTTACATCTCAAGGTTAGGTGATTCCTTATGTTTCCTCATTCCTAAAAACCTTATCTTTCTCTTCTTTTTTTATGAAAGAAATGTTTAAATTTTTTGAGCATGCGTTTGAAACTCTCTACATAGTAAAACATTATTGAAGTTTGATCATGAGTCGTGGGAGCTTTGGTGTGAATTTTAGTTTCCTTTTCTTTGAATTGAACAAGGTTTTTTGAAATACTAATAAGTATTCATTTTTCAATTATCCCCTTTAATGATTGTCTAATCATGTTAATGGTGCTTTCTATGAAAAAAAGAAGTATAAATATTATAATCACAAAGGGATGTAGGATAAAGTTGAGGGCGATGAGGATAAGGTGTTTGAGGAGAAAAAAAACCTTAATGATACCTTTTTATATGATACAATATATCATATTGGACTCAATGACTATCCATATTGGGGTCAAATTTATACAAGTTTTAGTAATGAATATTTCCCAGAGGATGACAGAGAAGCATAGGTAAACATCAAGAAATCTGATCTTCATCATGTAGTTTCCAGGCCAACTATTCTCCCTTATTATGACATGTTTTGATGGGTATTTGGTCATATTGACCTTCAAACATTTACAATGGTGAATGAGTCTTAAGAAGTCATAGCATATTTTTTACTAGAAGAGTTTTCTTGTATGCACAAATTAAGGCATCCATAAATTTTTTTAGACAAATATTTTGTGGAGGACTTTAAAGATTAGAAATTGAATTTGGTTGAATTGGTACAAGAATGGTGGTATTATGAACAAGCATTCAAGAAAAATTCGAATAGGTTGTATCCAATTCAATATCTCAGAGAACCAACCCTATAGGTTGATTTTTGCTATGATGTGCAAATCATATGGTTAAAATGATTCTTATCTCTTCAAGTCAGAATGGGTTCCTCCTATTTACCAGATTACTGAGAAAGGTAATTTTTCAGTTGGGGAAAGATTTTTTCCTCTAATATTATTCTTGTCATTAAAAAGGAAAAAGATATGCCACATGGTTATACAGAATGGTTTTTCATTTCATCATTTTTAATTGATGTTTTCTGTGAAAAATACTTTTCCACTCATGAATTGGAATTAGACTCTTGCTCAAATCGATATGCATGTTTACAACTATAGAGTTATAACTATAAGAAGCATTTTGATGATATTTGTGATAATATTATGATCCCTCTTTAGATGTTTATATTCAATCATCCAAAACTTAGGTTAACTCAAGAAGCTCAGGATGATATCAAGGGTATTGGAGATTGGTTCATAGATTAACATTTTACATACACCAAAATTTATTGATGTGATTTAACCCCTCATCTATTTCCTAAATACATTGCATATCTCTTGATCCTCCAGGAAATATCTTTTCATACAATAATATAAGGGATCATCCTTTCTTTAGTTACAAATTCAAATAAATTGTGGCTTTCTTTCCCTATAAATCTTGGAATTTATACTTTAATGAATGCTCCTCATGCAAGAGTAAAGGAAAAACACCTTGAAGGTCTTTGGCTATGCACTGGAGATTTCAAAAAGAATGATCCTAATGGAATTGTGAAAGATCATTGTAGTATGGTTGAATTTTATAAGGCTTATCAACATGATCAATGTTCATTTGACCCTATATTTGAAGGTGCTTAAACATATGAGGAAGTATTAGAAAAAATTAGGAATATTGAAGACAATCGAGAAAGGAAAAAATTATTTTCCTTCCAAGAGGAAATAAGGAAAAGAGTAGTAGCAGGAAGACAGAGGTTGGCAAAAGAAGAAAATAAAATAAACATGGATAAAATAAAAAACAAAAAATGAAAATTTGACCCAAGAAATGAAAGATGAAGAACAAAGTAATGAAGAACATGATAAGCTTCTAAAAGAAGAAGAAGATTGGCAATTAAGGGAAGTTGAGGAACAAATTAAAAGGCTTGAATGGGAAATATTAAGAACTGAGCAAATAAGAATGAGAATTGTTCGAAAGAAAGAGGAAGACAAAAAAGATGAAGAATTATAAGGGTCCAAGCTCAAAGAAGAAACCAGGAAGGAACATAATCCTAATCAAAGTAGTATTATGAATATTTCTCATATTTGTGTTCCAAGTACACCAATTGCTACTTTAAGTGGATACTTGTTTCCTACAGTAATTGACCTTGATAAATTAGAACCTGTGGAAAAGATTGTTGTATCTCTTGGAGACTACTTATTTAGTAAGTCAAAAAAAGGAATTATAAAAGGGAGAGCTAAAAAGAGGAAACTAGGAACTCTTGATGTGGAAACACCAATATAGGTTATGGTTTGGGATGTAGCTAGTTCAAAACCAAAACAAATGAAAAAAGAAATAGTTTCATCTTTTGGGAGCTTTGCTAATGCAAATCCATGGATAGTCAATGAACTATCAAATGAGTTAGATAAAAAAATGTCACAAGAGGCAGTTCTTGAAGAAAGGCTAAGACAACAAAAGACCTCGATTGAGGAAAATAAACAAGGATATATTAACCAGTTAGTTAAACAATAGAGGATATAAATGGTTACTTATGAGGATATGTGTAAGTAAGAAATAGATAAATTAAAAGAAGAACATTTGAAACTAGTATTTGTCATTCATGAAAAAAGGAATCACATTTAAAGGAGATTTCAGAGCATCATTAAAAATAGGTAACCACATTGGAGAAACAAGTAAAAATATTCAAATTTGAAAAATATTATCTATATTTTTCAAGTATGAAGAACTTTATTTGAATTTTTGTTTTGTAACATATATTTTTTGTATTACCTTTTATGTCCAAAAGTTATCATACATCCAAGAGTTCTTGAAACCAGGGATGGTTTTAAAGGAAGCCAACCCTTGTAACAAGTCCTTATTGTATGAAAATGCATGCCCAGGGGGATTAAACTAAAAACCATAATATTTTTTGTCCATGGAGTATCTAAATTAAACCTAAATGCCTTCAAAATCAAAGAGGGGTTGCTTTTAGATATGCTAGCATAAACATAAATAGATAAAGTATAAAAAAAAAGGAGACTTAATTTGATGGAGTGTTGTCCTTGGGTGCTTGCTTGGAAGAGTCCGACCATTCCAGAATCATTACTGATTGGTGGAGATGGTCCTCAAGGCCTCACTTCTATAGAGGAGTCAAGCATGATTCTATTAGCATGTCGACCTTCCACTCCATCGACTCTTGCATGTATTTCCAATCATTCATTTCACTTAAGAGCTCAAAATGAGATGTAAGTGGTCCTCTGAAAAACGGTCCTCTGCATCCATATCCTCCATCTAGTGAGAGCATTCACTTTTTTCTCGTTGAAGGGATCATGGGTATTTTTTCATTAGCAGGGTTGAGACATATGTTCTACTCCTTTGCATGTGGGTTCAACTGTTGGAGCTCATTTTGTGCTTCATTGTTCATTGGGGAGGGGCGACTATGATGACAAGAAATTCCACTAGCTCGGCGCGACTGTTGGGTCGTTGATTTTTCACCATTATTAACAATTACATGCATTCATTTCATTCCTTTACTTCCTCTTACCACTCATTTATCACTCCATTTACCACAATTTATCGTAAAATACCATGTCATACTTATTTGTGATTTAGTGGTTAAGTAATGCTCATTTTCCTTCCCTCCGGATGGGGTGCCACCTGGACAGAGTTTGAGGACACATAACCAAGTGGCCAGGGAAGTTATTAACCCCGTTCGCTAGCCCACATACATTAATTTCTGCATGGCTCACACCATGAGGAAAGTTATGGTAATGCCCATGGCTAGACAAGTTGGGTTAATGGTCGCACGAGCAAGCCAGACTAGGCGTACCAGGCCTAGGCTGGTTGCCAAATCGACTTCAATAGAAAGAGGGGATATCAAATAAGGGGTGTGCAGTAATAAACGGGCTTTCGCCCTGGTGTATTCCTCCATTGTCCATCTACCCTCATGTATTCCTCCATTCTCCATCCACCCTGGTGCATTCCTCCATTCTCTGTCTTCGGCTCTTCTGATCGGTTCTACATTGCTGCTCTCTATGATTTTTTCTTGAGCACTCTCGCCACTTACCCTAGCACCGATACCCTCTTCCTGCCACACTCTCTCATCCCTCACACGCACCTTCTCTTCATTTCCACTAGTGCATTCTCCCGCTCTTCTCAACACCATCTCTCTACCTCCATACCCACAACCCATCACCTCCATACTCTTCCCAGCATGCCTAGAGAAAGAGGTAAATCCAAGAGGGGAGCGTGTAATTACAACACCCTCTCCCGACACAATTGGATCTCCCCCTCTCAACTGGATCTCATTGCCAATTTCACAAGCCCACGACACACCAACCAGAGGTCGCAGGAGGCACCTCCATCCACTCCTCTTTTGCTCCATGGCGTAAGCCCGGTGAAGGAGGAAGCGTCACCTTCATGCGCGTGCATTCCTCCATCCACCCCTCATTTGCTACATGGCCTAAGCTCAGTTAAGGAGGAAGTACCACCTTTGTGCTCACACTCTTCTCTGGCCACCAATCTCTTACCCCCCAAAAAAACGCAATCCACGGGACCCCTACTATGGCGATGGTAGTTGTATGGTGGAGGAGGAAATCCCCCCAAGCTGCAAAGTGGAGAAAAACGTAGCGGCTGCCAATGCAATCACCACGGAGGTCGCCAGCGAAGTAAGGGAGGAGGAGCAGCCTCAACAATTTGCAAACCACCTCACAAAGGAGCACCTCCAATTGCTCTTTGAAATCAGGTAGAAATAGGACAATCAGATGCACTCTCAGAGCATCCTTGCCCAAAGGATGGACATCTTTCTCAAGGCACTAGTGGATGCTCCTGCGCAAACCAGATGCCCAACATGTGGCCAATGGTTCACCTCGGTCTATAACATTCATGTACAACCAAGCTCGATAATGGATTGAAGTCTCTAGGTTATGGTTCTTCGTTAATTCTAGTTGTAGGATTAATTTCATAGTTTACCATCGCAACAGGATAGAAGGACACACAATTTTCCCCTATATTGTTTATGTAGTTTTTTTAATGACAACTCCGTCCATAGATGGTCTTAGAGACCATCTGAATGTTGTACACACATTTTTGTTTACGCAGATAGGATGCAGAATTTTGTTTAAGCAGTTTTGTTCAAACGGCTCTAGCATACAAGATGATGTGTCAATCTTAGAACATCTAAGAGCCACATGTTCTAGTTTCCCTTCTGTGGTGGAACAGGTGGCTCACACTTGTCATTGTACATCTTACAAATGTTATTAATATAAGGATCCACTTTTATTTACAAAAAAAAAATGATCATTCTCCTTCCTTTTAATAGATTAAATATTATCATAATTGATTTTTATTGATGATGGTTCATGAACCAATTTCCTATAACAATAGTAACAATACTCATGATGGCTTCCTCCAATGTTGTCATACCAACACACCTCCACATGGAAATTCAAAACACAAGTTTTGTTCCTAAGATCAAAGACATGGATCTAGGTGGATCGAACCTTTCCCAACTCACACGTGTGGGCCTCCAACATGAGATTAGGGTATAGACCAAAATTAGTAGTAGTATTGAAACAACCAACTTCCGCCTTGATTTCCGAGGATATAAATATGAGTCTAAAAAATATGAGACATGGGTTTTGTCTGTAGCATAGAAAATTCTAGATTTGTTAGACTTTTTTTCAAAATAAGCTATGGTTTGAGAGATACATGTGTTTCTTTATCATGAAGTTTCCCAAATTGACGTAAAACCCATATTTTGTGAAACACCCAACTTCTTCCTCGATGTTCGAGAAGATGAAGATGAATCTGAAAACTCTGAGACATGGGTTTTTCTTGTAGCATAGAAAATTGAGTACCACTTGAGCCCTTTTCCAAAATGTGCTACAGTTTGAGAGATACATGTGGTTCTTTATCAAATATTTTCCCAAATTGATGTAAAAACCAGATTTTGTGATTTTTCTCCAAAGATGTAAAATTCATTTTCCAAGTTTGGGGATTTGGTTCTATCCTTCCCCAATTGATATTTATGAATAAATAAGACTAAGAGGGGGATGAATCAATCATTATTTAGTAGTAATTAGTTAGTATTTTGATCAGATGAGAACCTCTTTTGTACTTCCTGAGTTATGATTAATAAAGGATTGTGAGTTCGTGGATTTGATCTATGACGTGAAGATTTGATTGGCAGTGTTTGGTATTTTTACCAGCACCCTGTTTAAGGAGGAAGGCTCACCTCCTCTAAACAAGGATCTTTGTTTCTATATAGTAGGTAGAGTTCTTTTATTAGATTGTTACTCATTGTTTGTGCATTGTTTATTTCAAGATTGTTGTTATTAAGTTTCATTCATTTAAATATTGATGTTACTTATATTGGGCTGTGAGTATTTTTATGTAGGACTAAGTTGTTGTTACTTCGTTAATATTTTCAAGATTTTTGTTACTCAATTCCATCATTTCAATATTTTTTATTATATTCAATTTACTTTCTTATGCTATGTAGTTATCTTGTAGGAGATTCCTTTGGGTTGATAACATTGGTTGAGCCATATATCAACTATGTTTTAGCGTGATGTGTTTCCTTTCAAGTTGGGTTATTTAATTGTGCAAGGAGTGAGTCTGTTTCATTTCCCAACAAGTGTGCAGTTTGTTTCATTTCTAAAGAAAGTGTTCAATTTCCAGAGCAAGTATGTTGAGTGTTTCATTTTTAGAGTGTTGTTTTCTATGGAATATGTAGAGTGTTTAATTTCAATAGTGTGATTTCATTCCCAACAAGTGTGAAAAGTATTTACATTCAATCAAGTGTGTTTTATTCCCAACATGGTTTTCTTTCTTTTAGTTTCTTAATTGAATTATGTAAGGAGTGTCTTTGATTTATGCAAGTGTGGATTTGTTTCATTTATGCAAGAGTGAGGTTTGATCATTTATGCAAGTTCAATTTCATTTCATCATAGTTTTTTTTTAATTTGAAGTAGTGTGAGTGTGTTTTTATTTAAATCATGTGTGAAGTTTTATTTCTAATTCATCAAGAGTGTTTTACTTTCGACAAGTGTGCTTCATTTGAATAAGCGTGATCTAGTCTACAACGAGTGTTTCTTGCTTATAATTGCATACTAATGCCAGGGAGAAATTGTGCTTGCATATAACTTTCACGATAACTTTGCAATAAAAGACGTACCCCTGGTTGAAAATTAATGTATAGGATGTTTTAATAAGACAATTAAATACACCAACATTTTTGCGTCATTGTCGGGGATGAGGAGGAATACTAATTAGAAGGGGATGAGGAGGAATAGAGTTTGGAATACTTCATTGAACCCTTCAAATATAACTTACATAGTGCTAGAATTATGAAATCAGCCAATGGCGAAGTTACAAGAGATGAAATTGGTAATTTTTTTGAAAATTTGAAAATTGATATTATTATCTCTTTGTCTTCACAATTGGATGTTTTGCAGGTAAAGTGAAAAAAAAATGAAGAAGAGAGATCACTATCAATATTTTGTTTTAGGTGCAGAAAAAAGCATTGTTTAAAACAATTGCCTCTCAACAATGTTGAAGTTTGATGCATTTGCGACAAAAAACACCCTTCAAAACTCTGCTCTTCACTGCCATGACTGAAAGTAGTGTTCCAAGAATCCAATGAGGAATTTTAGAAATCCTATTTCATTTCCTCTAAGAATCCATTGAAATACCTCCCTTTCAGTATAAATCAATACCTCTCCTTTCCTTTCAATACTTGGAATAACATGTATAATCTTCAGTAGGTCCCGTAGGAAATGCAATATCCTACAAATCTATGGAAGTTTCCTAATCCTCCCCAGATTCAATATCCCACACCATGGTCACAATGGTCGTCTCATCCAAATCAAGCATTTCCATGGCCTCAAGGATGGCAAGGATCTATTTTTCTTGGGGGACAGTTCCCAATGCAAACTCAATTATCTATACAACAACAGTTGCAACTCCCCTTAAATGTTATACCAAGTAATCCTCCCCTGCGACCCCAACATCCTATACAACCTAAATAGAATATAAATAATAAGGAAGTTTCACCCTAATAAAAATCCCAAACACGATAACAATTTGTGGAAAAACACACCGATACAATTCACGTTGCAACTCCCAATAACCAAACTCAAGCACAAGATTCTACTCTGTTCTCTCAGGAAGTTGTTACTCTGCCATTTCTAGAAGTTGTTACTCTCTCTCCTGTTGAAACTATTCTGAGACCACCATATATGGAAATGAACTTCTTGAGTAGGGAAGGGAATGCCACCACAAGGACCTTCTTGACTCCTTGTCTGAAGTTCAAAATTGTCACCAAGGAGGAGCCTACATCTCAAGAACCTGTAGAAGACCAAAATATCCATGAATAGATCCCACAAGGGGGGGACCTAGAAATTTCTTCTAGTTATCCTTGTCAGCATGAAGAAAAGCTCATAGAATCTTGTCCATCATCCAAAGGGGAGAAAACATTAGAGCAATAAATCGAACAATTCCTTGCATCTTTGTCACTAGATCCAGATCCCTTGTGCATTCAGGATTTTAATGGGAAAACTTCCTATAGAATTTATGGCATTCCAACCAAAGAAGAGAACCAAGAATACAAATAATACATTGAATCATGGTTCCAAGAAGTCCTCATACCTCACCATTTCATTCTTCAACAATTGTTGTAACCATCCCCATCACAGGAGTTGGTCCCTCATGTTCTGGTATCTCTCAAAGTATATTTTTCAAGCTTGAATATTAGTACACTTGCAATTTTGCTATGCACATACCTCCATTGGAAATATTCCTACACTTGAAGAAAAATCTATCTTTTTTCAAGTAGAGTAGGATAAATAAAGAAATAAAATAGTAAAGATAAAAATAAGTCCAGTTGTGAAGAGTAGTTTACTAGTGCAATTGGACACAAAATTTGATTGAAAACCAGGTTACTAGCTGACAAAGTTCACAATAAGGTTTTGTAAGTTTATGTTGGTTCAAATTTTGTACCGTAATTATTCAAAATCATTTATGTTTTATGCTTATGTCAGCTCATGTGCGATTCCTTACGGCCCACCTTCTTGAAAATCTCATCCCATTGACTCCAACACATCATATGGGATCGAGGGTAGATTTTCATGGTCCCCTGGGATGGGCATGCATCAATGTCATATTTTCTTGTTGTTAATCATGGGGATTCATCAATGCCTCTTGTTTGACGAATCTTGCAGGTGACTTGAATCCAATACATCCATTTGTACCTGTCAAGATGAACTAAGGTACTTTAGCGCTCACTTTCATTGAAGGTGAGTTGCTTCACATTGGGTAACAACATACATTAATGGCCAATAATCCAAGGACTTGTCTTCATTCTTGACATCAACACATTTTGATGGAAATATTGTGTTGGAATTGATGTCAGCATGAAGACAAGAAGTAGCATAGTGGAGTATGACATGGAGCTGTAGTAAAAGCTACAGAAATACTGATTTACATGAACACAGTGGATTACCAGAATACAAGGGATCACCTGGCCGAGTGCTTTGAAAGAATGAAAGAATGAAAATAAAATAATGAGACAATTTTGATTACTACACTAGTCGAGTCGATTTGTCTTGGTGACTATATATTCTATTGAGATAGGATAGTCATGAATAGAACAAATATTGGTGAGTTTCCCTCTTGAATTATTTCTTGTGCAGTATTATTTCAAAGTGTAGTCGAAGGGAAATTTGTTGATGCATCACCGAGAATGCTTGAGTCTGTCAGATTAACATGGTAGTCGATATTTCCTAGCAAGTTTTGATCATCATTTTTCCCAAGCCGAAGTTGGACGACGCTTCAAACCCAAACAATTTCCAAAATCCACCAATGATTAGATCCAATCAGGAAGTCAATTGTTGAATAAATTGTCATTGATTTCAAAGGTTATAAAGTGATCAAATATATGTCAAAGGTTAGTAAGTGATCAAATATATGTCAAAGGTTAGTAAGTGATTAAATATAAATGTGACCTTGGTATCACTTTAATAAATACAAAAGTGGAAACAGAGTTTACATAAAAGTGGAAATGAAAGTGAACTAAATATAAATATGACTTTAATAAATAACAAAATTTGAAAAGTTAGGTGGAAGTGGAATTTAAGTAAAAGAGGAGTAAATATGAAAGTGGAATAAAGAAAAGGTAAAAGTGAAATTGGATTAAAGAAAAAGGTAAAAGTGAAAGTCGATTTAAAGAAAAAGGGAAAAAGTGAAAGAGAACATGGTATTTGCAAACCATGGTGGTATTTAGCTATGGTAAGGTAAAAAGTGAATTAAATCATGATAGTCAAAATCTATTTGATCAAGGGAATCAAAATATGCTCAAAAATAAAAGTGTTCGGAATTGCTTGAAAACAAACGCGTGTGTAGGCCTTGTTCTCACGATCTCAACACAACTTGAATGAGTTCAAACAGACATCATATGCAAAAGATATCGTGTTCTGTCTTATTTGCCAAACAAGCAAAATTTTTGCTGACTGTAAAGTCTATACAATATAACATGACAGGGTTGTACTGCTGACATGTGCTATAACCCTAAATTTCTCTACACATGCATACCTAGCCTTTGGCCCTCTTACTTGCATTTTTTCCCAAGCCACTATTGAGTTTCTTTTCTAAAAAACCAATTTTTTGAAGATGTACGCACCCTGCACCATTACTGCTCGCGTACATACACTTGTTGCACCGCTACATCCCATGTACATACACATGTTGCGCCATTACATCCCGCATGTACTTGCAAAAGTTGCAAAAAATAAAAAGTTGCAAGGAATTTGTTGAGATTACGGGCTATTGGCTAGTTTCCCAACTAATCCATCACCTATAGCCCATCACCCAACCGAATAACCATCCTTTTGTCATATAAAAGGAGGTGTTGGGGTCTTGTTCAACATCTATACATAAGAATAGTGAAACTCTACCCGTTTCACATCCCCTCCTTGCCCAATTAATTGTAACCCTTTTGTGAGAATTGCCTTAGCATTCCCCAATTAGCCCTTCTTCCTCCATCAGAACCCATTCACTTCCCAAGAAGAGATTAGAAGGTCGAGAGGAGAACCCATACAAAGGTGTAGTTGGAGCTTGAGCCTAGAACAAGTTCATGGAGCAGTAGCCAGATTTGGTTGTAAAGGTATAATCATTGAGTTATTAATAAAAGAATTACTTTTCCTATCCCAAATCATGGTGTATTGAATGCTTTTAATGGTTTATGTTTTTACATTTTAACGTATAACCCTAATTTGTATATGAAATAGAATGATTGTAGGTTTATGTTTATCTATCATTGAATGCAGGTCATCCTTGGGAGGAGGATTTCAGTCAATGAAGCGTTCAAGTGCGAGGGGATCATCACCGGACATAGAGTAGAGGTATAGTTATCTGATCCCTCTCATCTTTTCTTTTCTTGTACGAGTTTTGGTATGTTTGGGGTAGTTAGAGAAGTAGTTGACTTTTAGATGGTTAATTTATCTGCCTACATTTTGAACTCTGGTGTAGTAATAGGGGCGGTTTTCCCAGTAGAAGAACTGGAGACCATATTGGGGAAGCCTCTAGGGTTTTAGGGGATTTTGGGTGTTTGATTGGTTTTTCTTCCTTTTGAGTTTCTGTTGAGTCTTTTGAGTCTTTTAAGGGATTTTGGTCACCTTTTAGTGCCATACCAATTCTCCCTACCCTATAAATTTGTCTGTTTTCTTTCTTTTTTGAGGAACTATAGAGGTGTATGCACCCTACTTTGGGTCAGCCCACGTACATATGTGCCTTGTCTAGTAAACATCTCGCGTACATACATAGGCTACAAAAACAACAGTAGCGTACCTGGTTCAATAAACTTTTTTTGAAAAAGAGGAAACCAACCTCTTTCCTGATTGAGGTTTATATTTCTCAGGGTTTCTTGAATGAGTTCAAAGTCTCTATTTTTACAGTCATAGCTTGGGTTAGATTTCAGTTTGCTTGTCTTTTTGAAGTTTCTTGTATTTACTTCTGAAAGGGTTTTAAGCGAGTCTTTGAATTTTTGATCAGCCTGTTTGGTGTCTTTAGTGATTCCCTATGATCCATAGTGGGCCGAAGGTCTATTTCAGTCTTGTCTTGTAGTTCTTTTCCCCCCTTTCATTTGCTTTGAAAAAAGAGAAAAAAAGATTTATTTCAAGTTTTTCCTGTTTGAAGCATTTTCAAAAAAAATATTTTTCATTCTTAGTTTGGTAAAGTAGTTGGAGTTAGTTATTTTAATTGAAAGGAAAAATAGTTCATTTTTTAAGTTCCTTACTGATGTCTTAAGATTTAAGTATCTTGTAGTCGAGCGAGATTTCGTTTTAGGTCTTCTTTTTAAAGATATTGAAAAAGTTGGTTACAAAGAGTTAGTTGTAAATCTTTAGTTTTGAATAGAAGTAATTTTTCTTTCAGACTTTCGTCGTTTTCTCCTCTTTTCGTCTTTCAAAACATCACTAGTTTCATCACCATATCCTTTGCGTTAAACAAGACATTAAAATGAACGCTAAATTTAAAATTAATTAGAATATTTTGTTTGTAGGTTCAATCAACTAGTTTAGGGTTAGGGCCTTGACTTAGGTTGGAGAGGAAACTCTTCAAGGATTTTAAACAAACATCGGAGTTAGAGCTAGGGAGTGTTAAAATCCACTGACGTGAAAGTTATTTGGTAGCCCCCTCTAACACAGGGGCTAAACACTAGGTCATGTGAGGAAAGGTAGTGAAGATAAACCCTCCAAAGTTGGACTGAATGTAGTGGGGAATGCATATTGAGGATCGGTCGTGGGAATAATATCACTCACATTTGCCTATGGAGCTTCATGGACCTTGAATCCGTTTGAGATCTTCTTTTCTCTTCCAAACCACTTGCTTTCGATACCCTTGGAAGGTTTCAAAAATGTTATCCTGCTCATTGCATTCCACCCGACTGTTGACTGTACCCGCCTGGTGACTGTTTACGAGCTGGAAACTTAGTTTCCTGTACTCTAGGGACTTACACAGGTTACTACGGGGGTATACCATGGTACCTAGGGCAGATGTTAGGTCACACTTTGCAGAGTATACCCAGAGGGTGCTTCCGTGTTTGAGTTGCACTTGCACCGGTGAGTTTCTCTAGTGTTGGTTGGCATAATGTTTCTTCCAACTAGATAGTGGTTTGCTTGGTTTATTTGATAGGAATTTTTCTAGTGAGTTCTTGGTTTTAAATGCTAGTTAAATCCTTACTATGTCGTTGATCTTTTCACAAAGTGGAATATCAAGAGCTTCGTCGGTTGCGAAGGCTTCAGGGCCTGTTGTCGGTTGCATTAGAGCCACCATTGCCACCATTACGATGAATACTTGAACAACAAGGGTCATTCGAAGCGACCGAGCCATAGGAAACTGTGCCCGAGCCTGATCCGAGAAGAGATTACTCGAATCTGGAGGAACCTATTGTTTCTGACCTTGGAGCAGAACCTCTTAGGCCATCCAACCCTCCGATCACTGACTTGTCGGTACCAATCTTGGTACAAGTTCTCCCTCCAAGGGTGAAACCTTACGAGTGTCAGATAGTATTACAAGAAGCTATGGAGGCAAATGTTGCTACTTCATCTGGGAGTCCTCATACTCTTATTTCATCTACTACCACAGGGGGTATGTTTCCTTCTAACCCACCTTCGTTAGCCAAGACCACAATGGTCTTCACCCCCTCTACCTTGAGTAATGATTTGATACCGTCATTGGCGGGGACCACTGCTTCGTTCACGTAGAGTTCAAAGGGCCCTCCATTTTCATATGGGATGCCTGTCCTTGATTAGAAATCCGGCCTTACCTACTCCACCTTACAGACCATGGGTCTAGGGCCAGGGATCTCAAATGCTCGTATGAAATAGTCTATCGGGGGACTTCAGTCCCCTTCTATTATATCACTTACAGTGGGGGTCATATACCTCCTTCATCCGCCTTGCTCGGTGGTGCTTTCCAACAATCCATCGGTCCAAATGCTAACTACAAGTTGTTTGGAGAAGGAAGTTTAGGACATTCATCTTACACTACGCTGCTGGGATCCATGTCATTCTCTTTGTTCGGTGCATTTGGTAATAATTATTTTTCATCGGCTTCCGTCTTGGCTAGGGGAAACCCTGGCTTTGGACAACAAAATATTGTGTAGGGTACTATTCCTACACAAGGGGCAAGGACAGGAGTTTTCTCCTCACAAGGACTTTGGAATCCTTGCCAAGGATCATTTCCCTTGCAAGGGATGTTGGTTAGGGGAAACCCCTTCCATTGTCAACGGAACCCTAGGCAAGCCTCAGTACCTATGCCCGTTAGATCGAATGGGAGCATACCCTTCCAAAATATTTGGAACACAACGCAGAGATAAATCCCAGCCCACGTCGTCCAATTACAGGAATCAACCGATGATATCTTAGAAAACGCAAGCTCTGTACCCTAGCCAAGGCCACGATTTCTACCAGAACCATGGCCAGCAACCCAACTTTTCCTGACAACTTGGTGCCAGTCAAACTCCATTCCCCCTTTTTCCTGTACTTAGTAACCAACCAAAACTACCGTTTCTAGAAACGCTACATCTGCCAGACTTGTCAAGGTTTCTTAACGACCCTATTTGTCATGATCCATGTTGGCCCTCCATGCCGACTAAGTTTCCCTCGGATATTCTAAAATTCAAAGGCAAGCCTGGTGAAGACCCAGGTGATCACGTGACAACTTTCCACTTCTCGTGCTCGTCAAACGCATTGCGAGACAACTCCATACAGTTGCGCCTATTTCAACGCACTCTTATTGAGGGTGTCGTGAAATGGTACTTTGAGCTCGACCGCTCAAGGTATTCTTACTTTAGCGACTTGGTGATGGTCTTTCTAAACCATTTCCAACTACCCGTGAGATACAATGTTGGCACCGAATTGCTGGCTAAATTTGAGAAGACTAAGGCCGATCATATCTTAGATCACATCCGAGAATGGCGACATCAGAAGAGCTTGATTAAGGTACAGGTCCCACTAAATTTATTGCTGGAGTGGTTCCTAAAGTCTTTGGTACCAGTTTTATCCAAGGATGTTGCAACTTCGGGAGTGTTTTCATAGGAGGAGGCGATAATGAGAAAACAATATCTCAAACTGATTTACTCTCATTTTGGATTACTCTATGAGATCTTGCCAAATGCACCATGGTCCATCCTCGACAAGGCCAGACAAAATTCTGGACCACATGTCGATGGTATAGTTGGTTCAACACAAGGAAACTCGACTGATCTGTTATCAAATCAATTGCAATAATATTTTATACAACAAATGGAAACCAACCAGACCTACGGTTCAGATGTTCCCTCTATCCAAACTTCAAACATACACACTGTGTATTCGACGAACCCAAAGGCCAACCAACATCTTGAAGGAAAGAAAACAAAATGAAACAAGAAGGGTAAAGGGGATAATAAGCCTGATAAAAATGTTGGTGGGGACAACCCAAAGAATAGAAAGTTGAAGTATCTGTGTAACCTTTACATGAAATACCACCTGAATCACCTGTGCCCTCGACTTGTGGATGCCTAGAAGCTATTGGCACAACAATATCCTGTTGTGTTGATGAACCCATTTCCACATGGGAAAAACATTGCTCAAGCCTCAGCATCTTCGAGCACGAAAGGGGGCAGTCAGGGACCCCCCGCGTCTACTGGTAATAACTCGGCCATGAATGTTTATATGTGGAAAGGTGATGCTCATATAGCGACTAGGGAACGAGATTACAGAATGCCAAAATATGATGAAAAGGGTAAAGAAGCCACAAACCCACCAGTTCCTCTCCAGATTGAGAAGATGATGGGAGAAACAATGACACACATCCCCAAAGGTGTGTTCAAGAAAGATTCTCATAATCTGAATGCAAGGGCTGCCAAGAAATACTCTCTGGTGGAATATTTGGCCAAAACCCCTTGTGTGATGTCTGCTTTGGAGGTCCTCAAGAGATTCCCATCGCAGGGAAAGACTCTGATATCTGCCTTGGGATCAACAGAGACTTGTAACCTAGGAGGGATCGTTCTTGATCCAACCGACTTGAAACCTTGTCTCCCTTACCATGTTTCATTGTAGATAGTAGTGGCTTACACCATGAAATATTTTACTCAAAATATTTTCCATATGGTGATTGATGAGGGTGCCTCGACTTGCATGATATCATTGACGTGCCGGAAGGCCATTGGCCAACCCTTTTTGTCTTTGTTTCTCACATTGCTTACTGCCTTCGATGGTCGTTCATTTAGACCACATGGAATCAATCCTTATTTCCCCATGCAGTTAGGAGGGAAGACCGTGTGCATCAAATTTAAAGTGGTCGATGTGCCTCTCGTCTACAACCTTATGTTAGGAAGGAGTTGGACCACTCCAATGCATGCAGTGGTTCCCACAGTTTTTTGGGTCTTTTTGTTTCCACACTAGGGTCGAATCGTGACCATTGACCAGTTGTCCTTCTCCTATCCTGACCCTTCTTCGGGGGAATCCATGGTCCCGATGATTGATGTAACATACCCAGCCACCCACAGGTCAGGCATGCTACCTTCAAGCCCATCCTTGGACTTTTTTCTCTTATAGATACCTTTTAAAATTTAAGGATGCATAAAAATAAAGACTTTAACAACATGCATAACAATATCTAGCAAGCATGCATAGTCTAAAAATTTAATTAACGATAATTAAGTATACACAACGGAAATACACTCATATACATGTAAATGATACCATAATAGAGAGCAATTATCTTTATGAAGGATGACACCATCTGGTTGCAGACCAAGGACGTTCCACCCAACCGTAGACACTACTATTCCAAATCTCAACAACAGTGTCACCCTCGAGCCAGGGCTATGAATCCACAAGGATGCTTCCAGAGTGTTACTTCTTCCCAAACCAGTCAACACCCAAGCTTTCACAAGCTTTCCATCTCACACAACAATCCAAGTACCCATATCTCTTCTACCCATCTTGCACCACCTGAGAGAACGGACCTCCACCCTTCTCTGCCACGTAGTCCCTCAGGTAGTCCTTCTCCTTATTTGGGATCTAGCGCAACTGGTCTAGAATCTCAATGCTGGAACTCTCAGGAATTACAGTTGTGAGAAACGCTGGACACAAGCCAACGCATCTCATACATGCAGCCTCAGGTCACGGCTGGATCACACCAGTGACCACTACAACCAACTATCTTGTGGCTAATCTTTAACAGTTCGAATTCCTTTCCTCAAGCCAATATGCGGATGATGGATGGATCAATGAACGAGTAAGTGGTGCATGGAGGTGCGTTCATGAAAGTGTGTTAGGGATAGAATGGTGCGAATGTAGAAGTGAAGGAGGAAATGATCCAATGACCAACCCCCCATCAGACCAGAGGTGGGTTTAAGTAATTTACGGGGGAATCAAGAACCTCCTGGCCTTCCCCAAGAATATCACATAATCGATCCCCTCCCTTAGACAAAAGGGTAATTAGAATAGGAATAAACACTTAGCCCCTCAAGCCCCCTCTCTCGTGAAATCATAGCCCCCTATAACTCTAGTCCTTGTCCGTCTAGCAGCCAGTCGTGCATTTATTATTAATAATGATAAAAAAATTACATGTCTTGGGCACACTGGCATTTTAATAGTTGTTTGGGCACTCTGGCCTCTTAGCATTGTAACAATACATTATTTAAAATGGGGGTTCAAAACCTGGGGTGTTACATCCCCTCCCCCTTATTTTGGCACTCTCCTCAACACATATACAAAATATAGATCAAAATCTCAAATTTATTCAAAAAGTTGTGGGTACTCTGACCGCATGGAATCTTCATGCTCCTAGGTAGCATCTTCAGGACCGTAGTAGGTCCACTGAACGTTTACCATCTCTATAACTCGATTTCGGAGCATTTTGACTTTTCTGTCCAGTACCCACACTGGCTAAACCTGAAAATCTCCCTCTGTCTTTACCTGAATCAGATGCCAATCAATAACATGGTTAGGATCATGTACATATTTCTTTAGTAAAGAGACATGAAATACATTATGCACATTCATGGAAGCAGGAAATGCAAGCATGTATGCAACTGGACCTATTTTGTCCAATATTTCAAGTGGACCACAAAATCTGGCTACGAGCTTTGTACAACTACCCAATTTCAAAGAGATTTTTTTGGGATTCACATTCAAAAGTACACGCTCCCCTACTTTAAACTCTATAGCTGTCTTGTTCTTGTCTGCATAAAATTTATTTCTATCTTGAGCTACCTTTAAATTATGCTTGATATTGACCACCTGGTCTTCCATGTCCTTGAGCAACTCCGTCCCAAGTACCACTCTATCTGTTGGGTTGTCCCATCTTACTGGAGTATCACATTTCCTACCGTACAAGGATTCAAATGGGATCATTCTCAATGAATCTTGATACCCATTATTATATGAAAACTCAACCAAGTGTAAGTAATCTTCCCACTTAGATGACTTATCCATCACATACATTCTCAGCATGTCTGCAATTATTCGATTGAATCTCTTTGTTTTCCCATCTATCTGGGGATGATATGTTGTGCTAAAATTTATATTTGTGCCAAATCCTTTAAACAATCTCCTCCAGAAATTGGAGGTAAAATTTATATCTATGTCTGAGACAATTGTCCTGGGTATCCCATGCAACCTAGAAATTTCCTTCATGAAAATTTCTGCAATATTAGTCACTGTATGCGTTGTCTTAACAAGCACAAAATGAGTAGCCTTTTTTTAATTTGTCAACCACCACCATGATTGAATCATGTTGCTTATTTGTTTTGGGTAATCCTGTGATGAAATCCATGGTGATCACTTCCCATTTCTTCTCTGGGATTGGCAATGGCTGCAACAAACTCCCTGGGTGCCTATGCTCAACCTTCAACTTCTGACATTCCATACATCAAGCGATGTAATCAGCAACATCCTTCTTCACTCCCAGCCAAAAGAACTGGCTTCTTACTACTGTAATTGTTTTCTGGTAACCAGGATCTCCAACATAAGGAACATCATGGATTTCCTTTGGTACCAAATTCCTCAGTTCTCCATAACTTGGAACATAGATTCGATTTTTATGCATGAGTAGTTCGTATTCCTTTATCTCATACTCCTTTATTTTTTGTTGTACATCTCCTTGTTGTAAGGTTTCCTTTACCTGTAAGTAATGTTGGTCTGTAACAAGACCATCTAAATTTTTTCTCTTCAATTTTGACTGATTCATACTGACAGTAGTAGCATGCATGATATGCACTCTTCTACTAAGTGCATCGACAACTTTATTCTCCTTTCCCTTGATATGATTGATATCGAAGTCATATTCACTTAAAAATTCCAGCCATCTTGTTTGCCTGACATTCAAGGTCGGTTGTTCAAAAAGATACTTCAGGCCAATGTGGTCTATCCTTAATTCGAATTTCTTTCCCATGAGATAATGCCTCCACATCCTCAAGGCGTGAACAATGGTAGCAAGTTCCAAGTCATGTGTGGCATAGTTCCTCTCATGGTCCTTAAGATTTTTGGACTAATATCCAATGACATGTCCATTTTGCGTGAGAACTTCTCCAAGTCCTTCCTTACATGCGCCTGTAAATACCACAAAACTTTCATTTGGGTCAACAATTTTAACACAGGTGCACTAGTAAGTAATTCCTTCAACAGATTAAAATTATTTTCACACTTGAGTGTCTATTGAAATTTAGTTCCCTTCTTTTTCAAAGAAGTGATGGGATGAGAAATATTAGAGAACCCTACTATGAACCTTCTGTAGTAGCTAGCTAATCCCATAAAAGATCTGACATTTGACACATTTATGGGTGTTGGCCATCCTCTAATGTCTTCGATCTTCTCTAGATCTACTGCTATGCGCTGTTATGAAATAATGTGTCCCAAGTAATGGATCTTCTTTTGATAGAAATAACACTTACTCAACTTGGTATACAACTGATGTTCTCTTAGTACTTGCAATACCATTTTTAAGTGATTTTCATGCTCCTCTTCAGACTTAGAATCGATAAGTATGTCATCCAGGAATACTATGACAAACTTATCCAAATAATTCTTGAATATGTCATTCATTAATCACATGAATACAACTGGTGCATTGGTTAGTCCAAATGGCACCACTACAAATTCATAATTCCCATACCTTGTCCTAAAGGATATATTATGAATGTCTTCTTCCTTGATTCTTACATGATGGTATCCTACCCTCAGATCAATATTTGAAAATATCTTTTCTCCTCTTAGCTGATCAAAGAGGTCATAAATTCGAGGTAGAGGATACTTGTTCTTTATAGTGTACTTGTTCAGTTGTCAGAAGTCAATACACAACCTCAAGGTTCCATCCTTCCTTTTGACAAAAAGTATTGGTGCTCCCCAAGGTGAAACACTTGGACGTATGTACCGTTTCTTCAACAATTCCTCCAAATGAATTTGTAATTCTTTTAACTCTGGTGTGCTCATTTTGTAAGGTGTTTTTGACACTGAGGCAACTACTGGCACTAAATCAATTGAGAAATCCATCTCCCTTCTTGGTGGAAATCCGGGTATTTCTTGGAATACATCTTCAAATTCCTATAGTACCAAGAAATATTCGAGGCTTGGCCCCTTTGTATTATTTGGCTCTTTCACATGAGCTACATAGAGTTGACATCCTTTCCTAAATCATATTTTTAGTTGTAAGGCTAAAATCTCCCTTATAGAGATGGGTCTTGGAATTCCTTTCACAGTGTTATGTTTTCCATTTCCATCAAGATAGGTAAATGTCTTGTTATGACAATTTAGGACAATATGATGCTTGTCCAACTAGTCCATTCCAATTAGAATATCATAAGACCCCAATGGTATGATATTTATATCAATACTAGTATTCACGCCATTAATACTTATGGAACAACTTTTGACCATATCATGGATTCTTCTTTTGGTTCCAGTGGCTACTAAACCAAACTTGCTTTTCCAAGTTTACTTTTCTCCAAATGTAATCTATACACTATCTTAGGATGAATGTATCAATGAATTGCTTCTGAATCAATCAAAATAGAAATAGGTTGATTTATGATCTTACCTTTGACCTCAATCATATTGGACTGGTACTTTGCTTGTTGATCATCTAAAGCTTCATAGATTCTTCCCATATCTTCGACTATTGTAGCCTCTTGGATGTTGTGCACAGTCCTCACTCTGTCCTTTCTGTGTGGGAAATCCTTGTACATGAGATCTTCCTTTCATCCCCAACATTGGATTGGTGTTCTTCCCCTTTTTCCCAAGGAATCTTCTTTCTTGAAATCCCCCTTAGCATACTGATCTTGATGATTTCTATTAGGCTCATTCCTATTGAAGGGAGGTTTGAATCCTTTCCTTCTCTGATCGAACTTCACATTCTTCTTGTCCTTCCAAGATTTATGCAGGGATTCTCTTCCTGGCCTTGCTCATACAGGTATTTATCCTTCCTGATAGCTTTGGTCAAGGTCTTGGGTTCATCATATTTTTTCTTTTCCTTAAAAAATGTTGGAAGTCCACTTAGAAATCTCTATATTTTCACTTTCACATCACCAATGAACCTGCCATACTTTAACAATCCCAAGAAATTCTTCTTGTACTCTTCCATAGTGTTAGGTTATGAAAAAGGTATAAATATCTTCCTTTTTCCCACATTTCATGATATTATTTTGATTGACTTTTCGGTTATTGAGAAGTAAATAGAATAGAAAATGAATAATATACCCTTTAACATTGATTGTTGGAGATCAGATTAAATATATTCTAAATATGAATGGAATTGTCTGGTTTTATTGCAGGATTGGTTAAATATTATCGAACCCAAGATAGCAAGGGGAATCTTGAATATGCGCAAGCTATTGGAGGTTGAAGACTTTATGACGCAAAGCAGTTTTAAAGATAATTGAGTTACTCATTGTAATAGTAAAGCAATCCTGAGGATCTCTCGATCCTCAGGATAGCTTAATTTACCCAGATTATTGTAACATATAAGGGGTAAATAGATCTTGAAGAAAAAAGAGATTTTTCACTCAAGAATAGAGAATATGGAATTGCTATGCGTTAGCAGTTTTTGTAGAAATGTTGTACCAGCTATGAAATTAATAGAAGCCTCGAGCAGTTTTTCCATTTTATATACTGAGTTTTTAATAACAGTGCTTCTAAGGACCGAGGGCCCAGTCTGAAGGAGCTACTGTTCGATCTGTAATTGTATCAACTCAATTTATGTCTTGTGATTCAATTTTTTTTTATAGTAGTTAACAAACACATAAGTGTGTTGATGGTTTCATGTCAATTGCAAGAAATAGATATTCCATGAAAGTATTGAATGATTGTTGTTCCAATTCCCATTACTGAGATTTGATGCATGAACGTTCCTCATAAGTTTACATTTGATTTTCCTTTCATAAGTTTACATTTGTTGTTCCTTTCATAAGTTTACATTTGTTGTTCCTTTCATTAGTTTACAATTGTTGTTCCTTTCCGCTAGAATATAGTTGTTGTTCCTTTCAATAGAAATATGATTGTTGTCTCTTTTCAGTTAGATTGCAGTCTCTATTCCTTTCCATAGATAGAGTAATTCGCCCTTTTCTTTTTAGAAATTTTGATTCATAATCATAGCAATTCCTTCAATTCTTTATCTAGATTCAATTATTTCTCTTAGAATGAATTCAATAGATTAGCTAGTTCCTTTCCTTTTTCATAGCTTTAGATTTCAATCCCTAAAATCTTTAATGAATGTTTGAGGAACTTGATTGTTGACAAAGTCAAATCTACTTTCGCTACATGATTTTAGCCTCTATAAGCTATCTGCATAGACTTTGCCGATATTCTTTGAGATAAAAGATGAATCCTTGGGTTAATAAATTAATGTTAAACTAAGGTTGTTTTTAGACATCTTTAGAGCTCAACATTTTGGTACCGTTGCCGAGGAAGAGTGTCAAAGGTAGAATAGATTGTGCCTCTAAAGGATGAGGGATTGAAAACAGAAGGTAAGAACCTACAAAGGCAATAATTAAAATGATTATACCAGCGCCTACCTCCATCTGACACATTAAGAGGTTACATAGGTGTTTTTTTTTCTTTCCTTTTCATTTTTTTTTTCCATTTTGTTGTGTGAAGTGTGTATGAATAAGAAGAAAGATCTTGAAAAACCAAAACCTCCTCCAAAAATTACCAAACCCCAGGGCTCGGTGCTCCCTGGAAGAAGTACTTTCATAGATGACATCATCCGAAAAGCAGAATCCCAAGCCTCAGTTGGACCTAGAAAAGGATCCACCCGAATCCCTCAGGTGGTAGCTTCACCAACTGCAGCCCATGCTGAGATTCATAGCAAAACTGAAGGGACTGAGCTAAGTTTTCAGATCACAGATATCCTACCCCTCAACCCTTTAGGAGAGGGAAACTCTTGTAACCTGGAGGAAGGAGAAGGAGAAACTAGTGGGATAACTAAGACAGACCCACCACCCAATCCTGAATCTCCTGCAAAAGAAGAAGGCATACCTGAAATTCCAGACAGAGGGAGTGCAATTAGATCTCCTAGAAGATCAGATAACCAATCAATTCAAATAAAATATCTGGATCAAGAAATCCCTAAAGATTTCTAGCATATTTTGGATCAAATGGCACAACCAAATCCACCACGTCCCCAGACTTCCACTTTGGAATATCTGATAGTGGATCCAATTGCAAATGCCCCCATGAAGGCTATTCCCCTACAAAACCTGCCAACCTTTCATGAATTAATCTCAGAAGATCCAAATGCATTCTTATTCGAATTTGATGTCCTATCTAGAGGATATGATTACACCTCTAAACCCCAAAAATTAAAATTGTTCCCCTCCACTTTGAAAGGAGCATCTCTACAGTATTTCATGGGATTAGGGGGAGGAACTATAAACTCATGGGATGAAATGAAACAAGCCTTCTTGACAAAATATCAGGAATATTGTAGAACCAGAGACTTAAAAGATGAAATCTTTCAAATGACTGCAAAAGAAAATGAATCATTAGAAGAATATTTAAAGATATTTCAACATAATTTACAAAGATCACCCTATGGCACGCTACCAGGGGAAGTACTTAATGTTGTAGGAAAATCTCCCTGCGGACAGGTAGATCACCTCAAAGAGCTAGACTCTTAACTCTAAGACAGAAAGTGCTTAACGTGGACACTGACTTCCTTTCATATCTATACAAACTAATGTATAAGGAGGAAGGAGAATAGAAGTACCTTTTATCGGCGTTTGTCCCTGCACGCTCTGAGTTGAGCTCCAATCTTTTGCTCCTTGATGAGCCCTGTAGACAAAAAAAGTAAAACCACTTCCTACTCTATTGATATTAGCTTGAAAACAGATCTATCTATCAGAGATAAGTTCATGTAAAATCAGACACAAACTAGAAAGAAACAGGCCAAGCGTGTCATATTAATGAGAACAACGATAACAGTAACTTACAATCGTAGATGCAAATGCGACAGCTTCGTCAAGTCCCCTTTGTCTAACCCTTGCTCAAAAGATCCACGACCTAGATGATAGGAACTTCACTGATGACTCTTCTTCAGTTCACTGTGTGTTTCCTATGAGATCATAGGTTTCATGCTTGCAATTCTTCCCTCTTTCCACCATCATAGAGCCTACTTATATAGGTTTAGAGAGGCTTAACCTCTTGAGGTATCTTTAGGGTAGGTTGAGGAATTTCCTCCTTAGATCAGGGATCTTCTGATTGAACCAAGAATTCAAATGCAACTGCCTTCCAAACTTGAGAGATCCTCCCCTTATTCTCCTCAACAGATCAACCACTGCCCAGATTAGACACTGCTCCCTCAAAAGGGGCATCAGGGCACTATAGCACTCCCTAGTAGCCTCAATGGGAGTGCCAGTGCTTCAAATATGGGTAGCGCTCCTTCAAATGGGTGATTTGGTGTTATAAAGTTCCCTAGTACCTTGTGGGGGAGCACCAATGCTCCTAAGGCTGATGTAGGGGATCGCTCTCCCTTAAAACCCTAGTTTAAGAGCTCCTTTCAGGTGGCAAGAGATTCTTGACTTCAATTATTCATTCTCCTTCCTCCAAATCAAGTGTCTGAGGTATTCTGAGTGTCTCCTTAGTGTCATCATCATGGCAATATGATTTTTTTGACATTTGTGACACTTATGAATAATATGCAACACTTGCGACAGTTATGAGGGACATGCAACACTTGCGACACTTATCAAAGCGAGCAATATTGATGTGTAACAGATTTCCCCCCAAAGCATGAAGTTTAGAAGATGAGAACTGATAACTGAAATGCTTTGTAGACTTTCAAGCAAGGATATAGACTCAGAGAACCTTACGGAAGCTGCACACAAACATCCAACAAATATCATGACATGTTCCAAAACCCAAGGCAGGCATACCTATGCTTGGGAGATCAAGACTTGCAAGATATGGCCGCCATAAAGTACACTGTGGATCCATAATTGTATTGATAAAAAGGTATAGCCACCAAGGATACAATGTGGATCTATACTCTGATGACCTAGACTGATTGTAGCCATGAAGAATACACAGTGGATCTACGAGATGACAAGACATATCCACGACCAATACAAAGTGGATCTATGTAACAATGTATGCATCATTTGTTCAAGAGAAACTCCTTCGCAACCTGGGAAAAGTACATATCAAAGTGATCACTCAACCCAGGGTCTTCTTACCGATCCCAATGTGGTACGAATCTAACCATGTGAATAAATGTCCTGAGGTCGAACATGGCAGAGACCACTTGACTATCGGTCAATGGTGTAAACCGTTAACAAGTGCGAGGGAGATCACCATTAATGTCAATGATTCCCAAGGTACCCTAGTACATTCCAATGAATGTGAATGGATGAGCTGGAGTCAAACATCCATGGAATCATCCGATCAAAGGTCAATGATGTAAACCTACTATCGAATGTGAGGAGGCCTGCCATTGAGGCATGCAGGTCCCAAAGTACTAACTGGTTTCTAGGCCTAATTCCTGGATAATGTGCTGAGGTCGACAGGAATAGGCTCGCCGAAGGAGGGCCTTGATGTATCCCCCATCAATGACATGAAACATACATAGATATGTAATTGGTAGATCAAATGAACATGGACTGACATGAGTTTTGAGACAAGATATTTGGGATGGCTGACTCTAGAGGCAGATACTTCCCTTGAACACTAAGGCACAATAGCAGAACATGACATGGACCAAAAATTGATAATGCAGTGGATGTTGTGACTTACATCAGGTGACGCAAAGGAGTGAAAGGAACTCAAAGGATTGGCTCAGTGCAGAGGTTTAGCGGATTATAATGCGTGCAAATGCCAAAGTGTCGTGTTCAAGGGAAACTCTAAGAATTACTTGGTGATATTCTCAAGAGACTGCTTGGCTTGCTTCTTTCAAATTTTTCCCCCATCCAGATAGACGAGTACCTCTTTTTGATTTAATGAGGTCGAGGAGGATAACACATGCTCGATATAACTGACCTTCGATAAGTTCCTCTTCCTTTGTTTAATGAACTAGAAGAAGTAAGGGTTTGATCCCATATGGGCCTGTTGATGTGTGTTTTAGCGAGTCCAAAGATAGAAAAATCAAAGGTTTTTCATGATTATAGAGTCTGTAAAAACACTTAAAAGAGAACTCTCTCAGTTTCTTTTTCGTACAGTAGTCTGACGAGACCGAAAAAGAGATAAACTATCGCTCGAAAGACGCCCTTTCGAACCTTTTAACGAGTGTGAAAGGAAGCAAGGTCACTCGACGATCTTTTCATATTTAGAGAGTCTGAAAGAGTTTAAAGATGACTCCAGGGGGGTTCCTTTTTCATGTGTCCATGCGGGTCCAAAAAAGAGATAAAAGTCTACCCGGTGCGTTCTCATATTTTCGAGCTTGAAAACGAACTAAGACTATGCTCATGGATGTGACAAGGTAAACAAATGATCAGAACTGTTGGGAAACCTGCGATGTCAAAATTGCAATCCACTGGTTTAGTGAAGCCATGATATTGTTAGAGAAACCCATAAATAACTATACCTTACAAAAAAATGAAAATTTATAAATAGTAATACAAGAAAAGCTTCATTTACCATTTCATTTTGCATAAGGATTTCTAGCAGTGGAGATTCTCATTTTGGAGGTGGATCTTGTTTCGCTTGATACCGGAGCTACGGTTGACCATTTCTTTTGCCGTTTGGACCAGGTAGATCTTCATCTCTCCTTCTTTCGATTACATGGTTTAATATTCATTTCTATAGCATCATTTAATTTAAAAAATGAATCCCTAGGTCACTCCAAAAAAGATCAAATCGGCCTCCATAAAAAACGATGGGAGTAAGACATTCTTTGTGCAAAAATGTTTTAGAAAGTGATAGCCAACATGCCAACACTTTGACACTTGGGTGGATGGGTCGTTTATGTTAAAGAAGTCATAGAAAACTCAAAAAATGTGCCCATGCAACTATTATGGACATCATCTTAATTAAAAATGTTTTATTGTTGCTTGATGACTATTGAATGGTAAAGAGAGGGCATGATGATTATAAAAGAGGGAGTGGTATTTTTGAACAATGTGGGCATTAGATTTCATGTTTTTAAATTGTTTAAGAAATTGCTGAAATTGCCAAAAACATTGGATAATGAAATTTTTTGTTTTTGTTGTTTGTAGGTGATTTCAGCAACCATGATCGAGTGGAAAGAATGAGAGCATTAGATTGATGACTTGGATACCTTGCGGAGTCCTTGCACGCGGGCCGCATTAAGAGCTTGTGGCTTACTGAAATTCTTCAAATTGCAAAAAATGAAGAAGGAGATTTTGTTGCTTGAGCACATGATCAGCTTATGGTATGTCGCGGAGCAAGGATTCCGGATCGAAGCACAACATCTAACCATCGAGTTGGAAGACATATATTTCTTGACTGGCCTCTCAAAAAGAGGGGTTCCTATATCCTTTTCCGAACAGAGGGCGCTTCCCGAGAAAGTGGGCGTGTATCTGGCACGTCATTGTATCCCAGGAGAAAGACTGGTGGGGGGTAGAATCCTTATCAATGATATCCGAGAGTTGCCCCTCCAATCAATTTTGTTTGCCATCATGAGCATGATGGGAAGCACTAGCACACATATAGCATCGAGATCACAGGTGGCTTATGGCGTACAGTGTTTGGAGCCAACACTGTTCAACTAGAGCACAGGGTTCCTTCGAAATGTGAAGGAACAGGTTTCGCGGTGTAGGATGGGGCATAAACAATTCAGATACAGCTCTTTTCTGGTCTCATTTTTCTTAGAGCACATTCCTCAGATGCAGCCTCAGATAGCACTGGAAATGCGACCGGTGGATGAACCAGGGATGGAGAGGTGGACTAGTCTGTCTCTGAGGCTAGTAGCAGAGTCAGAGTTTCATTTTACCGGTGATTTCTTCTCTTGGTTGAGATGGCAGTATCTCTAGATAGAAGACTTCCTGTATGCTGAGGTGGATTTCCGTGGGAGCATGTATTTGATTCTACCCATGGGGGAAGATTGGGATGTGTCAGGTAAGAGACTGAGCAAAACCTTGTCTAGTTTTTGTTTTTAAGTTTTTAATGTATATATTTTTTTGGGTATGTAGAAGAGTTTTTTTAAAAGATGTATTGTTTTCAACATGCAAACAAGGGAGAAGTGCACCCGACTGATATACCAATACCAGGATGTCGTGGGGGTGCTCTAGTTGCAGCAGATCCAGGAGCACCAGTGATAGGTCTCTGGGAGGTTGAAAGAAACCTCCAAGGTCTCACGATGGGCATTCCTCCTCTATGGAGGGGAGAAGTTCCTTTACATCTGCAGAGGCACACTGTGGGAGTGCCAGAGAATGTCAATTCTCTACTGAGACGCATAGTGCGTGCAGTGATATGTTACTCTTATCACAATGTAGTGAAGGGAGATTAGAGTCTCTCTGGTGATTGTATTTTTGTATGCCTTGTCAGGCAATGTTGTATGGGTGTAAGGACCCAACATTTTGCTCTTCTAAATACTTTTTGATGTAATTAAAACATTTCAGTCACGCTATG
>SNQJ01S0003671.1:11157-24207 GCA_010110895.2 Picea sitchensis | reverse complement strand
GAAAATAAAAACTAGGGAGGATAACCATGATGAACTCAATTAGCACCCTTTTCTATTTCGATCTCCCACTTCGTCTCATTACCCATACCCTATCTTCTGTAGAGAAATGAATATGTCATGATTTAGCGGCGATAATTGGGCAACTAGAATGAAATTTATAACATTAACAAACCATCCATTACTTAATTTTGAAATAAACCAACTCATAAATGAACTTATTTGATGAGGAATCAACCTTGAATTCAAGCAAGATACATACCAGGTTTCTACAAATTCAGATGGTTTGAATGGAACAATTGTTGTTCCTTTTGCACGCCTACTATTCCTTTGAATGGAACAATTGTTGTTCCTTTTGCGTGACTGTTGTTCCTTTGAATGGAACAATTGTTGTTCCTTTTGCGCGACTATTGTTCCTTTGAACGAAACAATTGCCGTTCCTTTTGCACGCCTGTTGTTCCTTTGAATGGAACAATTGTTGTTCATTTTGCACAACTACTGTTCCTTTGAACGAAACAATTGTTGTTCCTTTTACGCGACTGTTGTTCCTCTGAATGGAACAATTGTTGTTCCTTTTGCGCGATTGTTGTTCCTTTGAACGGAACAATTGTTGTTCCTTTTGCGTGCCTGTTGTTCCTTTGAACAAAACAATTGCCATTCTTTTTTGTACATCTATTGTTCATTTTGTCGTTCCTTCCTTGCCGATAAAACACTAAACCTTTGTTTTGGGGTACAACTTTTACCAAAATAATTTTTCATCAGCATTATTTCTAACGATCCATCATTATTTTGTGGACTATCTCCCATACCTTATCAAATTTCTTTTTGGATCACTTCCTTCAAAATATCTTAAACCTTGTTCATAATCTATAACCACCATAATTCGGTTCTTTTCCCTTATGTATTACACTTAAATTATACATCGTGTTTATAACTAATAAGGAATCTGAGACACACTTTTACTTGGTATCCTTACACTTCTTTATGCCATCCCTTACTCTTAAGGAGTAGATGAGCCTCCCTTCATACAATAATATAATAAATCAATATAATTTCTTTCTTTTTCCACAAACAATAGGGGGTCTCATCACGTAGCCTACCATGATCATAGGATAATAAACTAAGTGACATTCCCACTATGGCTACCACACCAGGGCAATGGACTTTGACATTCTCTTTTTGTCAAAGGACAAGAGGTCTCATCACGAGCTGGCTTGTTCACTTAAGTTACACTCTAGTGAGTGGCATTATCATCATCTGGATACCAAACTAGGATAATGGTCTTTTTCAGAAAAACTTAAAAAATAAAATAAAATAAAAAATAAAATTTCCAAAATAATAAATAAATAAATAAATTTTTATACATCTATCAACATTTTTTTTTTCTTTCCTTCTCTTTTCCACAAAGAATAGGGGGTCTCATCACGAGCCAGCCTACCAAGATCATAGGATAATAACCTAAGTGACATTCCCACTATGGCCACCACACCAAGGCAATGGCCTTTGACATTCTCTTTTTGTCAAAGGACTAGAGGTCTCATCACGAGCCGACTTGTTCACTAAAGTTACAATCTAGTGAGTGGCATTATCACTATGGCTACCAAACCAGGATAATGGTCTTTTTGGAAAAGATTATTCAAACATGTATCAAGGATACAGGCTCATCTTTGGGTTAAAAGGAAACCCTGTCGAGGCTATGGACGCATGTTGGCAACAGTGGCTCTACCTATGGTATGGAAGTTACCTTAACACACCAAGTTTCTCTGTCTCTCTAGATTTCCTTCACTCAATCACGAGGCTATCATTTCGGTTGTATTCAATAACACAGAAAAGTAATAACATTATGATATGTGGGATATTATTTAACTGAACAAGATTTAATTTATTCGGAGCATGTATCCTTAACGCATTATTTTAGGTATCGGTATTTTCAATTCCACACAATCGGATTAACATTTAATGATTACCATTAAATATGTTTTTCAAACATAAATCATTAATCCCCATTGGTGGCCACCGTACAATCATTACTTTTCGCCACTAATACCTACAATCGTTACTCTTCCCTACGTTGACGGTCAAGGTTGACCTTTCTATTAATAAGGGGGGTGGATGCTTGACACACTTCTCGATGCAGATAGTAATGATTGTACTCAATACCTTCATTTAGATACACTTGTTGTCTCTGATAGTTGCTATTCTCGATAATTTTTCCTCCAAAGATGGTATAACCACCTCTGCTAACAGGAACGATAGTCGTCCATATTTTCTCACAAAATGGGTGGCAGAGGTGTACGCAAGGAACCTACTTTACTAAAGCTTATAGATCAAGCGAGAGACATCTTACATCAGCTGGGGTGGATGGAGTAATTCAACCAGCTGCAAGGATATGACACGAATGTCACACTTGAATTGTTTTAGAATCTGTAGGGGGAAAACTCTATGGTGCAGGGCATACAAATCTCAGTCACCCTGGAAATATTAGCAGAGGTCACAGGCCTCCCTAATATGGGCATTTAGTGGACAGAACAATACACAACATTGAATGAAGCTATGGAAACCTTCATAGACCCTGGGGAAGAATTGGATAAGAAAGGAAAAGGAATCAACCCCAGTACCCTCAGAGAACCATGGAAGGAACTTGCAGGGATAATTCAGTGGTACATCACTTGTGATGGACGATACGACGTAATTCGACCTCACCACCTCAAATTGCTGGCAGCTTTAAAACAATGGTTAGTACTTAATCTACCTTTATTTACGAATGCCATATTACATGAGGTTGCTCTGAGAACACAAAAATCAAAGGACCCTGTTACTATTATCAACCACCATAGATTAGTTAAATTGATAACAATTAAGGCATTGATTCAAACTCAATTGACCTAGGATAAACTGATTGAGGCCAATAGACCTCCACAACTAGAGCAACCTGAATTATGCCATGAAGAACCACCACAGGAAATCGAAGATAGACAGGTAGAGGACACCACTACCCAAAGGGAAATCCCATCTCCTCAAACTGAAGATGAGGTAAATCCTACCCAAATCATAGAGACCCAGACCATACAAACACAAGCATTAACAAAAAATAGGAAGAGAGCAACAACTGCCCATACAACCATCATTCAGACAAGGAGAAGAAGCAAACAAATTCAGGAAACAACTGAAGCAGTCCAGGATACAAAAAAACAACCTGAAGAACTTCATAACTCTATAGCACAGTCTCCACTCAAGAATTCTCAAGGAATTAGGCAGGAAGAATAGACCTCACATAAGAATGATCAGGAAGACACCCAACTGACATTGTCACATCTGATAGAACAATTTATGACGAGCTATGAGGTAGAAATAGCCCAGGTTTTGGGAATCTTGGGAACCTCACTTGACAAGGGCACAAATAATCTAGAAACACACCCATAACAACCCTCCTCTTCAAAACCAGTTGAAGATTTTCCTGATATTGAAATGTCTTTTCCTAAGGACAGAGCACAAGAAGAACCCCATTTTGAAATAAGAAGCCCTCTTGGACAGACAGAACAATTAGAAGGAACAGAGGAACAACCATCTACTGACCAGAATGAAGAAGGCCTTGAGACCTCCCATAAATAGAAATTAGCCAAAATCCATAAGAAAATCAGAAAGTTAAAAAAAGGAAATAAACTATTGAAGAAAAAGGCTAAGAAGGTTGAAGTATTAAAGCAGAAGGTAGTTAAACTCAAGGAAATTATTAAGGAATTGAGGAAACAATTAGAAAAGACAGATACATCCCACAAAATAAAGAATATCAAAAGGGCCAGAGTACAAGGAAGAAACCCTCTTCCTAAAGAAGCAGTCAGTACAAATTCTGTAGGGATACAGACAGACCCTGAAGAAATAGTAGTAGAAGAAACAGTAGCCCAGAACGAGGAAGCACCTCCTCTAGAAACACAGGAAAATATGATAGCTAAAAAAGCAATCAATGCTGAGGTGCAGAAAGCTCAACTCCTTGAGCAGAATGCTACCATCAGGAGATTGGAGGAGGAATTGATGAAGTCTCAATAAACCCTAATTCAAAACATAAGTGAGTTGTTAACTATCGCAAAACACTAAGAACTCCAATCCCAGAAACAGAGTATTATTGTGGACAAGTTGGAAGTATAACTTACACAAGTCCAACAAGCATTAACTCAATCCAGGGAAGATATGAGTGCTATGGAAGAATACCAATCATCTCAATCTCAAGCACAGAGTGTCACCATCGATAGACTAAAATCCAAACTTACACAAGCCCAACAAGCATTGGTCCAACACCAACAAAAAATGGTAACTAGGACTGAATATCAAAGGATTGTTAAAGAATTGAAGGACATGACAACAATAGAGGGTGAGACCTATGCTGCGCTCACTAGAGCCCAAGAAAATATTAAAAAGGTGCAAACCCAATTGGAAAAATATTTGGAGCAAATCAAGGAAATCTGTGATGTCTACTCTGATGCTATGCAGAGCTCCTGCCACAAATCACACGTTGTTCTTATTGGAACGATATTTGTTATTGAGAGTGAAGGCCATCAGAGAGGGAAAACCTATTTCTTTTTCCACTGTACCTGAGTTTATTTCATGTTTCAAAGAGCAGGATGAAAAGGTACAATACTTTTTGTGTGAATTATATTTCCATAATTTCATTCTAGAATACAACAGGGAAGATAACCCTGGCCCATTCATTGGTGATATACAATTTCATGCATTTTTGTCATTCACTCAGAATCAAGTCAGATGGGGTAAATCTCATAAAACCTTCCTAAACAGGGAAGCTGGGCTGGATCTCTGGGTTAGGGGGGAGCCTCCAAAGTCCTGTCCAACCATTATGCGACATAAAACTTTTATGAAAAGGAAAGAGGTCGTAGACTCCTTGGCCCCCATCCATCTCTAGGTCATGCGTTCAGGTATCACTCGCTTTAGAGAGCTTAAGGAGGAAGCTCTTTCTGCTTCTAAATGGAGATGGGATGCTTCCTCCAATGAAGTAAAGAGTAGGGAGCCCTTTGGGTATAGAAATTTCTTTCTATCTACCTTCATAATAGAGAGGTATTCTAGATTGCTCCAAGAGGAAGGACCTGCTTGGATTGGGTGCAAATATAATCCCCCTATCATCTAGTTCCCTCCATAAAGTTACCAAAAAGATTTTCAAATTCATAATAAAAGGGAGGATGCTACTTTTGGAGAACTCAAAAGAATCAATGGGTTCAGAAGGCCTGGTGAACCAACCTTTCCATCTTACAACATTACTGCTTTACATGTAAAGTCTCAGCTTACATGAGGACATGCAAGAAGGTAAGCTGGGGGGTATGTTAGGTTATGAAAAAGGTATAAATATCTTCCTTTTTCCCACATTTCATGATATTATTTTGATTGAATTTTCAGTTATTTAGAAGTAAATAGAATAGAAAATGAATAATATACCCTTTAGCGTTGATTGTTGGAGATCAGATTAAATAGATTCTAAATATGAATGGAATTGTCTAGTTTTATTGCAGGATTGGTTAAATATTTTCGAACCCAAGATAGAAAGGGGAATCTTGAAGATGTGCAAGCTATTGGAGGTTGAAGACTTTATGGCGCAAAGCAGTTTTAAATATAATTGAGTTACTCATTGTAATAGTAAAGCAATCCTGAGGATCTCTCGATCCTCAGGATAGCTTAATTTACCCAGATTATTGTAACATATAAGGGGTAAATAGATCTTGAAGAAAAAAGAGATTTTTCACTTAAGAATAGAGAATATAGAATTGCTATGTGTTAGCAGTTTTAGTAGAAATGTTGTACCAACTATGAAATTAATAGAAGCCTCGAGAAGTTTTTCCATTTTTATATACTGATTTTTTAATAACAGTGGTTCTAAGGACCGAGGGCCTAGTCTGAAGGAGCTACTTTTCGATCTGTAATTGTATCAGCTCAATTTATGTCTTGTAATTCAATTTTCTTTTATAGTAGTTAACAAATGCATAAGTGTGTTGATGGTTTCATGTCAATTGCAAGAAATAGATATTCCTTGAAAGTATTGAATGATTGTTGTTCCAATTCCCATTACTAAGATTCGATGCATGAAGGTTCCTCATAAGTTTACATTTGTTGTTCCTTTCATAAGTTTATATTTGTTGTTCCTTTCATTAGCTTACATTTGTTGTTCCTTTCCGCTAGAATATAGTTGTTGTTCCTTTCGATAGAAATATGATTGTCGTCTCTTTTCAATTAGATTACAGTCTCTGTTCCTTTCCATAGATAGAGTAATTATCCCTTTTATTTTTAGCAATTTTGATTCATAATGATAGAAATTCCTACAAGTCTTTAACTAGATTCAATTACTTCTCTTAGAATGAATTCAATAGATTAGCTATTTCATTTCCTTTTGCATAGATTTAGATTTCAATCCCTAAAATCTTTAATGAATGTTTGAGGAACTTGATTGTTGACAAACTCAGATCTACTTTCTCTACAGGATTTTAGCCTCTATAAGGTATCTGCATAGACTTTTTCGATATTCTTTGAGATAAAAGATGAATCCATAGGTTGATAAATTAATGTTAAACTAAGGTTGTTTTTAGACATATTTAGAGGTCAACACATAGTCATGCATTCCAACTTGAGTTCAAAGAACTCCTACATTTTCTTGTTATAGAAATGATCTGAGAGGTACTCCTTCTGGAAGTACTTCTTGAAATGCTTCCAAGTGATCCTACTTTCATTAACATGTTCCACTTGCTTCAGTTGGTCCCACCACATTGCAGCTTTACCGTGTAAATGGTAGGTGCCAATCCTAGCTTTCAGGTTGGATGAATAGTTATGAAACTAAAAATATCTCTGGAGTCCAAGAAACCATGCTTCGACATCATATTCCCTTTCTCTTTCACAGTCGAAGGAAGGTGGCTTGAGATTCCTCAACTCTCCTTGAAAACTATCTACCTCTTGTTTCCTTCTTTGGTGTCTGATAGGATACACCTATGGACTTCTTACGTGATCTTTCGATGCATAAAACCTTCTTTCTCGGTAAGGAGGTCAGTGGCGTCCATGAGCTCTGCTAGCACTTCTGGAATAACCATCTCTTCCACGATCATTCCTTCTTTCATGGAACCAGCCTTCTTCCTCTTGTATTGAGTTTGATCCCTTCTTCGTTTGTCTCTGCAACTGATTTAAGCTCTGCAACACTCGATAATTTATCTTACTTTTTTCTCTCATCAGTCTCTCATTGTCTTCTTTTTAGCTCTACACTTCCATCTTCAATTTTCTTACTGTTTCTAGTGGCATTTCCTTCTCTCCTTTTCTCTTGCATCCATGGGACTCTATCTCTGCATTACCAACTCTAGTATTCTAGCCTTCGACCTCCTTATCATGAATAGAGGATCCCTCGCCTTCTTCCATTTCCTTAATATGCATTTTGAGTCGATGTGCTTAAGCCCCTTAATTATGAAAAATGTGCAAGCGACCATTTTGTTAGAATTATGCATACGATAAACAAAATTTCCAAACCATGTTACATGTCTCTTTCTTTTTTTTTTGTTCATGGAGATCATATCTCCATTCTCTAGAAAATAACAGTGTCATGTTATCCTTGGCTGACATAGAATCTCATCCTATGCAGGTGCTTCCTTCAAACCACCTTCCCAAGTGACCACGACTAGAAACCGTGGCTAAATCCTTCCTTATCACTTTTCTGTCTTGAAGACAACTGATTCGGCCCTTATCCATCCTTCCCTCGGCTCCCAATCCACAAATGACTAGGGCTATGACCCTGTGCTTAGTTGAAAAAGTGTTTGTCTAGATCTTTAGGACTTTGAAACTTTCAGCCAAGATCATATCAATGGTCCTCGTCCTCTTTCATGATCAATGATCGAGATCCACTTCGGGACTCCGCGCTTCGGGAGTCTCAACTTTCATCGCCTTCCACCTCCCAGAATGCTTTTACCTGGATTTCATGATATTCCAATGGGTGTCCTCCCACAGATCAGTGGACTTGAATTGCTTCATCTCTTCGGGGTTCAGAAGTTTCAAACCTTCCTCCTGCACTTTCTCCCCGAGTGCTTTTACCCGAAGTCGATGAACCTTCGACGTGTGTCTTATGGAATCAATGGTCGATACATAATCTGACCTTTGGGCCTTTGGGAGTTTTTGACCCAATGAAACCTATCACATATTTCCCCTCCAGAGTGCCCAATCTCTGGATTGCACGATTTGTTGCCACATGGAGAAATACTGGAAGCAGACACATGGCCCAATCAGGTGGGTGACACGTGTCACGTTCTAACTGAATTTTGAATAATCCAAATGCTCAAAACTTACTGACATGTGTCACACATCCCATGTGTCCACATCATCCCAGGTGACATCTGCAAGCCACGTCACTTCGGAAATTTTAGGGTCCACATCACCTCCTAGTGACATCATCGTGCCCCATCACTTCGGATCTTCGGGCTTCGAGACTTCAGGAGTTTGCATTCTAGCACACTTCCAATTCTCCCAAACTCTGCATTCTCGAACTGGCCAATCTATCGCCATGTGTCCTCCTAGATAAGATGACTAAGATTCACTTCGGGTCTTCACCCCAAGTCCATGGATCTGTATCATGTGTCCTCCTTAATCTGACGGTTGAGGCTTACTTTGGGTCTTCGGACTTCGAAAATCTCAAATTCCAAAACTTATCCAGCCCCACTAGCTTTTATCCGAAGCCTTGGATATGGTGATGCGTGGCTCTCGGTATATCAATGGCTAAGATCCTCTCAGATGATCGGACAGTTGAGATTTACTTCAGCACTCTGACTCTCTAGGCTTCGAGAGTCTCAAATATCAACTGAAAACCTCTTGAACAGATTCCTCCAAAGTTACTAATCTACTGACATGTAAGCTCTTGGTGATTGACAATCAGGATCTACATCAGACGATCCAATAGTCGATGTTTACTTTGGGTCTCCGACTCTCCAGGATTCGGGAGTTTCAAATCTCAACTTCTCCTCGCTTGCTCTTTCCCGGAGTGATTTCACTCGGAGCACACGATCGGTTGATGCGTGTCCTCCTATGGATCGACGGTCCCCAACTACTTTGTCTATTCAGAGTTTTTATGTTCGAACCCTAACCTGTCACATCACTGCATGCCTTTCAATTTGCAGGGTCATGTATCGATGGTTTGGAGTAACCCGCTTTTCATCCCGCAATTCTCCTGATGCTGACACATAACCCTTTGTGGAAACTGTGGTTTGGATTGTGGGACCGCCTTGGGAAATTATCTCCCATGCAACTTGGTTCCCCGCAATGCCTCCTTTCCATTTATCTCCCTCTCCCATGGGATTTTTCGGTTGTGACCTTAACCCTTACTTCCTTTTCATCGAACGACCCATGTTCACCTGTCCTTCAATCCAACGATCTCAGATCTCTCCCGATCCTACAGTGGTGATCGCTCCCGAGTTCGAAGGGGATGGTCACGATCCTTTGAACCCCTTACATGGGTCTCTAACATTCTATCTCCTACGTAGATTCTGCAATGCCATTCCTCTTGATCTTTTCAAATCCACGGTCATAATTCGATCTCGACCCTGAGACTCTGACCAACAAACCCGACCCATACTGACCTAGTGTTTCAACCAAAAGCTCTGATACCAAACTGTAACATACCCAACCACCCATAGGTCGGGCATGGTACCTTCAAGCCCTCTCTTGGACTTATTTCTCTTATAGATACCTTTTAAAATTTAAGGATGCATAAAATAAAATACTTTAACGACATGCACAACAATATCTAGCAAACATGCATAGTCTAAAGATTCAATTAACGATAATTAAGTATACACAAATGAAATACATTCATATACATGTAAATGATACCATAACAGAGAGCACTTATCTTTATGAGAGATGAAACCAACTGGTTGCAGACCAAGGACATTCCACCCAACCGTAGACACTATTGTTCCAAATCTCAACAACAACGTCACCCCCGAGCCAAGTCTATGAATCCACAAGGATGGTTCCAGAGTGTTACTTGGCTTCCCAAACTAGTCAGCACCCAAGCTCTCACAAGATTCCCAGCTCTCACATCAATCCAAGTACCCAAATTGCACCACCCGAGAGAACAAAGCTCCACCCTTTTCTGCCATGCAGTCCCTTAGGCAGTCCTTCTCCTTATTCGGGCTCTAGCGCAACTGGTCCAGAATCTCAACACTGGAACTATCAATACTCGTAGCTGTGAGAAATGTTGAACACAGGCCAATGCATCTCAGACATGTAGCCTTAGGTCATGGTTGGATCACACCAGCGACCACTACAATCAACTATCTCATGGAAAATCTTCAGCAGTTCAACTTCCTTTCCTTGAGACAAGATGCGGATGATAGGTGGATCAATGAATGAGTAAGTGGGTGCATGGGGGTGCATGCATGAAAGTGTGTGAGGGATAGAATGGTGCGAATACAGAAGTGAAGGAGAAAACGAGCCAACGACCAACCCCCCCATCAGACCAGAGGCGGGTTTAAGTAATTTTGCGGGGAATCAAGAACATCCTGGACTTCCCCAAGAATCTCACATAACCAATCCCCTCCCTTAGAAAAAAAGTGTAATTAGAATAGGAATGAACACTTAGCCCCTTAATACCCCTCTCTTGTGGAATCATAGCCCCCTATAACTCTAGTCCTTGTCCCTCTAGCAACCATTCATGGATTTATTATTAATAATGATAAAAACATTACATGTCTTGGGAACACTAGCCTTTTAATAATTGTTTGGGCACTCTCGCATATCATCATTGTAACAATACATTATATAAAATTGGGGTTCAAAACTTGGGGTGTTACAATTGATAACCCTCATCCCGACACCATCAATGTAGGGGTTGGTTTGTGTCCATCATTGATGGGTACTTTCGATTACTTATATCAAGCTTATATCGATGACCCTCTACTAGCCTAGGGCTGATATTTTACAAATGTCGTTGTTTTGAATGACTTACTTTCACTAACCATGGACTCTTATTTCCCCATCAGCCTCGATGGAAGGGACAAGGAATTTTGGCATGGCCATGCCCTTTTCTGCGGCATAAATTGCGTACAACATTGTCCAACAAGGTTCGACCGACCCTGACCTGACTCTTGCACAGGAGTTAGATCCAGTTCTCGAGCGTATTTGGGATCAAGTTTCCATTTCCACTACATATTCTTTAGACCTAGTCTTGCCCTCAGATGAGGTGATTCTTGAGGCATTGGCTAGTCCAAACAGACCTTGGGATGATCTCCATCACATATCTTACTTCCTCCTAGAGTTTAGAAGAATAGATGAAGGTGCATTTGTTTTGACTATGACTAGAGATAGGTCTTGTCCTATTAATCCTCTAGCAATGCACGCAGTTTATGCCGAGGGTAATATGGCGAGTATCGCTGAAACGATCCCTATATATCTCCAGAACTATTGGTATCGTGGAGAATGTTTTCGTCGAAGCGGACTTCTCCCCCGAAGAGATTAGAATTTATATAGAGTTATTTAAGGAATTTCATGATGTATTTTCCTGGTCTTATGAGGAAATGTCAGGCATTGATCCAACAATCGTCCAACATGAGATAAAGACTTATCATGACACCAAACCAGTCTGACAAAAGTTTCATCTAGTGAATCCTTGGAAAGCGGCATCATTTAAGGTTGAAGTAGAGAAATTTCTTAAAGTCCATTTTATCAACCCCGTGCAGTTGATGGAATGGGTGTCAAATCTCATTTCGGTTAACAAAAAATGGGGTACAATTCATGTGTGCATGGACTTTCATGAATTGAATAAGGCCTGTATGAAAGATAATTTTCCCACCCCATTCATCGATCAGATTGTCGATGAATGCATAGGTTGTGAGGTAGTTTCATTCATGGATGGTTTTTCAGGATATAATCAGATTCAGATCAAACCCGAAGACCATCATAAAACAACTTTTATCTATCCTTGGGCACATTTTCTTATCATAATATGCCTTTTGTCCTGAAAAATGTTGGAGCCACTTTTCAGTGGACCATGTCTTTTTCTTTCCATGATCTTATAAATATAGTCGAGGCTTACTTTGATGATTTATCATCATGCTCTCGCCAGAGATCTGATCATCCCACACACCTCTGAATAATCTTTGAATGATGTCACTACTATCAGATTCGCTTGAACCCTAACAACTTCAATTTTTGCGTGATGTCAGGTCATCTCTTAGGTTTCATAGTTTCGACAACAAGGATCATTATCAATCCTCTTAAGGTTGAGGCGATAGGTCAGATTCCTCCCCCATGCACAATACCCCAGTTTCAAATCTTATAGGGGAAAGCGAACTTTCTTCGACATTTTGTCACGAAATATGTCGATATCACTAAAGGGTTCATTCTGTTTATTGAAAAAGGGAGTCCCCTTCTGTTAGGACAAAGCCGCTCAATGCTTTTTTGAAGTGTTGAAATGTGCCCTTATGTCTGCCCCTCTACTCTAGCCTCTCTATTATAATAGAGATTTATTATTGTACTTGGTCATTGTAGAGTCAACCATTGGTAGGTTCTTGGTTCAAAAGGATGATCTTCTCAAGGAGCATGTTATTTATTGCCTGAGTCGAGGCCTGGTTGGGTTGAAACTCAACGATTCCCATGTTGAGAAACTTACATTAGCAGTAGTGCATGTTGTCCAGTGATTCTGTCATTATATTCTGCTTTGCAAGACCACCATAATTGTCATTGTGAATTGATCCAGGTGGATATCGGTGGCCACCCACCTTTTCCGACTGGCTCAAAACTGTTTTCTGGCAATTTTGGAAATTTACTATTTTTAGCAGGTTTTAACTTCCGGGGCCATTTTGAGGGCCTAAATGAAGGTTTTTCAATATAAAGGTTCTCAATAATATATAAAGGCATGATTGAGCCCCCAAAATGAATCTCCTCGACGATACCTTTCCAACAAGCTATCACACGCCTAAAACGGAGATCGTATGCAAAAGTTACGACCCCGGGAAGTTGATGTACTCACTTACCCAAACGAGGCCCACATGACTTTTGGCGCTTCATCTCCTAGGATTAGGTTTTTGGATG
>SNQJ01S0003671.1:0-11107 GCA_010110895.2 Picea sitchensis | reverse complement strand
GCAAAAGTTACGACCCCGGGAAGTTGATGTACTCACTTACCCAAACGAGGCCCACATGACTTTTGGCGCTTCATCTCCTAGGGTTAGGTTTTTGGATGTCTAGGACTTTTGGCATTCTTGTTTATTGTAAAAGGGCCTTCAGAGCCTCATTGTAACCATCTTCTTGTGAATGCGAGTAGCCGTCACATCTCTTCTCAGAGATACGCTACCACCATTCTAGCGAGTCTTTCACTCTGTATTTTTACAGTCTCTGTACATTTATTTCATTAATAGAAATTGTGTATTAATGTATCTCTGTGTTTATGGTTGCATCTCTAATATATTTCTGTTATATTACTGGATATACGCGATATCTTTGTGCATTTATTTATTATATCTCCACTCTCATTTCGTGCCAAAAATAATCTGGATCAGTGGTATCAGAACAGGCTGCTCTTGATCGGTTTTTTTCAGTGCATGTCCCCAACGAGCTCCGAGTATAGCAAGTTGGGTCTCGAGCTTGTCTCTCTTGAGGACAATCGCTCTCCCACACCCAAGAAACCCTCGATGGCGGAAGAAAAGAAAAACGATGGAGCAGACGATCCTATCAGTCTGTTGCTTGAGCAAGCTCTCACGCGACAGAGGGACAAAATGATGGAGAAGTTTTCCCACATCCTTCAACGCCTGCCAATAGCATCAGGTGCATCTTCATCAAGCGACCACTTTGGAGGCACCTCGCCTTTCAAGGTATAGGTTAATTTTGATATTCCCATATTTGAAGGTCAAATAGATGCAGATTCCCTAGATAAATGGTTAAATCTGCTAGAAGGTTATTTCTCTGTTCATAATTTTTTTGACAAGGAAAAGATCACCTTCGCACTCCTTAAGTCTCTCCCCCATGTCAAACATTAGTGGGAAACTTACTGGGAGTAGATTTCCACAGAGGATTCTGGAATATATGGGGCTGAGCCCACTTGGGAATTTTTTGTGGATGCGCTAAAGGAACAGTACTACCCTGTTGGAAACTATGAGGACCAATACATGAGATGGACCACACTACGGCAAGAGAAAGGCCAATCAGTTCCAGATTTCACCAATAGCTTCAATACCTTGGACATCAAGCTAGGTATCAAAGACTTTGAACGACATTTGGTTGTGAAATACCGTGGGGCTCTACACAGGTACATCCAAACTGAAATGGATTTTTTGGACATCTCATCACTCGGTGCTGCCTATAGATATGCTGTTAAAATCGAGCAGAAATTTAAGCACCAGAACAAGTGGGAGTTCGGGTCTGCAAATCCACAACAACCAAAGTATGACAAAGACAGCCCTAACAAACAGTCTCCCGAAAACCAGTCCAAGCCACATGAAAAGAAGGGTCACGGGAAGACAAAGAAGGACACTGGAAAATGGTGTGATTTCCACCAAAGCCCTTGGCACAACACCGATGAATGTCCTCAAAAGCTTGATCATTGGTGGCGAGATCAAAGACAAGGAGCAATTACGATTCAAAATCTGATTCTAAAATACTGGTAAAAAACGGATCATCGGCCTTGGACCCTTGCTATTGTAGCGGCATCATTTCAACTAGAAGAACCAACAAATTCTAAAGAGGAAGGGCGCCTTTTTCATTCATAGTGTAGTTGAAGGGACTGATGCATTTTATTGTTGATAGTGGAAGTAGAAGAACCTCATCTCGGTGAGAGGTGATCCAAGCGGGTTGGGATTGTCAACACCACACCTGTAACCATATAGCATCGGGTGGCTTCGCCAGGATGAGATCTTCGTGTCGGCCAACAATGTCGTTGTCATCACAGGATCCAACCCTTCAGGATAAGGTATTATGTGATGTTTCCCCAGCGGATATGCAGCGATTTTCTCTTGGACGGACATATATGTAGAGCATATGCTATCTATGTGTCTCGATCCTGTAGTGTCATTTTTTACTCTTGGGGGTCATCTCTATGGGATACCAAAGGTAGTTCCGGAACTCTTGCCCACCTAAGCAGTTTGCAAGGTAGTATCTCATACTACACAATTCATCTTCTCCCCAATCACGACAAAGGGTGAACATAAGGATACGCAACCACCACGACCATTGAAGCACCTTCTATCCAGCGAGAATTCGACAAGGTTGTAACAAAGAACGAAGATTCATACGCCCACAGTCATCTAAAATAGCTAGGCTGGTTAAAAGGGTCCAAACCTTCCGATAAGGTTAGTGATAGCCTTCAACAATCTAAACAGCGCCACTTCTCCCCAAGCTAGAAGTAAGACAGCGGATCACCAGATTCAGTTCAACAATGTTTCCCCTCTCCCGGAAATCAGCAATGTATACCATTGTTTCCTAAGGAGGAGGATTGATCTAGGTGGATATCGGTGGCCACCCACCTTTTCGACTAGCTCAGCTGTTTTACACGAATTTTGGAAATTTACTATTTTAAGGGTTTAACTTCGGGGCCATTTTGAGGCCTAAATGAAGGTTTTTGAGGATAAGGACCTCAATGATATTCTAAGGCATGATTGAACCCCCAAAATGATCTCCTTACAGCGATACCTTTCCAGCGAGCTATCACACGCCCAAAAGCGAGGAGATGGGTAATGCAAAAGTTACGACCAGGGAAGTTGATGTAACTCACTTACCCAAACTGGGGCCCATGAATTTTGGCGCTTCATCTCCTAGGGTTAGGTTTTGGATGTCTGGGACTTTTGGCATTCAGTTTATTGTAAAAGGGCCTTGAGCCTCATTGTAACCATCTTCTTGCCGAATCTTGTGCCGTCCACATCTCTTCGAGGAGATCGTTGCCACCATTTAGCGAGTCTTTCACTCTGTATTTTTGGGTCTCGTACATTCTTTCATTAATAGAAATGGGTAATGATACGCGGCATCTCTGTGTTTATGGTTGCATCTCTAATATATTTCTGTTATATTACTTGGTATCTTGTGACCAACTTTGTGCATTTCTTTATTATATCTCAGCTCTCATTTACATTGCCGAAAATAATCAGGATCATGAATCCCTTTCAATATATGTTCACATAATGGGTCATTGGTGGAAATATTAGTAGATGGATTTTTATCCTCCAAGAATATGACTTGGATTTTTTTTTCGTGAAATCCAAAAATTCAATGGTCTTCGCAGAACTTATTTGAAACTTCTGGTCGAATTAAGTGATGATGTTATGCACGAATAGCCTAATGGGGAGATATTTTTTATCATGTCTTCAGACCCCTGTATGGAGATATACTAGTCTATATCCAGAATTTGAAGTTATTCCTTCAGCTTCTGGCGAGGGCGTCGATGAATTCACCATCAGGAATGAAACTAGCTCATACTTGATGACACTTTGTATCGTGAGGCTTAGATTTCATTCTTTGTTGGTCTATTATACATGAGGAAGAAGAACTATTTCTTAACGACTGCCACACTAGATCATGTGGTGGTCATTTGTACAGGTTGGAAACATCCCAAAATATTCTACAAGATGGTTACTTTTGGCCACCATTAATCAGGATTACATTGAGTTGGTCAAAGTGTCACCAGATGTCGAATCTCTCGGAATATGTGGGCACATCTTGCTCCTTTTTTTTCCTGTCATCATTGTTGGTCCTTTCACTAAGTGGGAAATTGATTTTACTACGTACCGCTGATTATGTTAAGGGCACCGTTATATCATAGTAGCAATAGACTACTTCACAAAGTGGGTCGAACATGCCAATGTTCAACAATGATGGAGAAACAACAACTCTCTTCATTTTTAACGAGATAATAGCAAGGTTAAATCTTGAGAAGATTGTCACTAACCATGGTATTCACTTCGGAACAAAATGATATGCGAGTTAACATCAAAGATTTGGGTTGAGCAGAACATTCCATCACCTACTACCCACAGAAAATGGTCAAGTGGAAATTTGTGAATAAGTCCCTCAAGACTATTCTTCAGCAAAGGATCAATTCACCAAGTCAAATTTTCATTTGATGTGTTACCCAACATTATATAGACCTACGAATGTCTATAAATCACCGCCACGGTTCTTACAGCACTCGCTTCGTGTATACGAATTTTGGAAGTAGTCTTGTCTATTGAATGTTAGATCCCGTCCCCAAAGTTGGTAGTACAATTATTACCAGACAATTCTCCACTTGAAGAACAATTAATACACCTTGAGCAGCTCAATGAAAAATGTCATGATGCAACCTTGTCTAATGAGGCTCACAAGAAATGATTCAAGTGTCAATATGATTGGTCTGTTTGTCCTCAGATTTTCTCTAAAAATGATCTTGTCCTAGTCTATGATCAAGATAAGGATCAGGGGTAGGCAAGTTCAAACCCATGTGGTTGATTCTTTCATCATGAAAGGAGGTCTTAAAGAGGAGCACTTATCGTCGGTTTACTTTGGGGGAAATTCATGCGCCGGAGACTAGAAATGGGCTCTACACTCAAAGTATTACTCTTAGGTTGGTCACACGGGTGACTTCTTATTTTTATATGTATATGGATTCTTATACAATTTTTTGAAACCTTTGTTTTATGGATGTATCCTTATTTATGTCATATTTTCCTTTATGGAAAATGTCAATTGAATCAAAGGTGTTCTTTGGGACCACATATGGTGCTAGTTGACACCCTTTCGAGGAGGATTAAATACGCAACTTGTTGATTTTTCACGCAGAAGGCCCGATTACTTATCTTAAGGTATCTATTTGGTGACACCACAAACAATGTCACTGAGTACAATGTAGTGATAGAATTTATTTGTGATGTTTTGTCACATGACATCTCCCACCTCCGATCTACTTAGATGCTCAGCTGGTTTGTGTCCCGGTTAAATGGAGTTTAGCATGTTTATGATCTACTTTACACCGACGTTTTCTTGGGGTATGTCTCTTAGAATGTTACTTTGATTACATTAGCTATATCCATGTTCCTACAAGATTAAATCAAATAGCCAGATACTCTATATAATCAAGTATTAGAATGACATCTTGCACACACATAAAAGGAGCACACACATACACATGTACGTATTTGTAAACTGTGAGCCATAAGACTTATATATATATATATGTCAAAAGTGTCGGAGTACATAGGTGGGTGCGAACACCTCAAAAATAAGATCTGGTATACATGTTGGCACAGGGGGCCCTAGCATTCAAATCTACCACAACAAAGCACCAACAAAACCTAACTACCATCCCTTTTGCTTGTATCGTAGGCGGATGAAGTATCACCAAAGGTAGAGGCGGGGGTGGTTGTTGGACTCATGTGTCTGCAACCTTGGTTGGGACATAGATTTGTGATTGTAATGCTTAATAGAGCACTTAGCATTGACGGTTCATCAATATTTGACCACTATATACTCAATAGATAAAACAGAGCATCACATCGTTCATTCAGATCTAACGTAGCCTCTAAGCACTTATCACTTAGAAAGGTGAATAGATCTAGTAGATTCAATAACTAAGCACACATTCCGCAGTTCATATCTAACATCCATAGCCATCGTTAGCACAACATAAACAAATCTATCTATCTATATCAAGCACTTAGAAATGAAGGCAAACACATCAACACATCACACAAGCATAGCAACACGGCGTACTTCACCCCCACCATGAGACTCGTCCACCAACTCTTCTTCTTTGTTATCTTGGTCAAGCTTCTTACATGAACATAGCATCAAAATCCTACTCCACAAAGGATAGGATATTTGTGTGTACCTCGCCAGATCCTCCTTCTTGAGTAGATCTAGCACAGAGATTTCTTACAATCCGTGCACTCAACATTTACAATATTTGCACATAGCTTTGCAAGTCTCTCACGATATGCACAAAGCATCTACAATCCATACTTAGCACTTATCCCAATATCACATAGATATACATATGTGTCCCTCCTTACATTGCCTAGACATCTATTTATAATTTACAAAATAGGCCTAAATGGGTAAACCCAGCGGGCCGACATCCCTATACCCATTACATAATATCAAGTCCCAAAAGGACCCAAAAGGGGTTGATATCCCATGATCTCTTCTTCAACTTGCACTCCGCAGCAGAGAAGCTGTCAAAGGTCCCAAAATAGGTCAAACTTGATAGTATCTCCCAAACTTGGTCAAGGGAAACATACCCTCAACAGCGACTGTCCTTTCGCCTCGAGTCACTTTGATGCGGATGGTTCTACTTCAAAATCATTGGCGTGGCTAGAGCGCTACGACTTGTTGTTGTGAGCCACAACCTCACGTTGATGAACTCTTGATTGCATCATTGTTAGCCACGAGAGGCGGACCACAGTTCAATGCTACAACAGCACCAACAAAACCCTAACTAAAGACCCTTTCAACAACTTACACGGCGGATGAAGTCTCACCCATGGTAGAGGCGGGGAATTGGTTCGCCGGAGATTCAGTGTCTGCAATAACAAGCGGGACCACCGGATCTATGATTGTAATGCCAAAACAGAGCCATAAGCACTAACAATTCTCAATATTTAACCACTATATACTCCACGGATAAAGCGAGCATCACATCTTATCGGATCTGATGTATCTAAGCACTTATCATAGAGAGGTAGATTGGATCTAGCAGATTCAAACACTAAACACATTCACATAGTTGGATCTAAAATCCATATACATCGTTAGAACAGAGCATAAATAGGTCTATATATATATATATCAAAGCACTTAGAAATTTAATTTATCTAGATGGATATTGGTGGCCACCCACCTTTTCCAACGGCTCAAAACAATTTCGACATTTTGGCAATTTACTATTTTAAGCAGTTTAACTTCGGGGCCATTTGAGGGCCTAATGAAGGTTTTCGGGATCAGGCTCCTCAATGATAAATGAGAATGATTGAGAAACCGTAGTCTCACCGATGATACCTTTCCAACGGGCTATCACACCTAAAGCGAGTTGTATGCAAAAGTTACGACCCGGAAGTTGATGTGCTAACTTACCCAAACGGGGTCCCTTGATGACTTTGGCTTCATCCTAGGGTTAGGTTTTTGGATATCTAGGATTTTGGAATTGGCATTATTGTAAAGGGCTTCAGAGCCTCATTGTAGCCTTCTTCTTGTGAATGCATGCTTCCATCACATCTCTCCTCAGAGAAAAGCCGCCACCATTCGGCAATCTTGTTTCGGCGCATTTTAGAGTTTCAACATTTCATTATTGAATAGAAAACCGGTTTTCTTGTATCTCTACATTATTTTGTGTTAAGAACTTGTTAATAATCTGTATTCATTTTGTTTTCTCATAAAATCCAGATCATGAACCCATCAAAACATAAAACACATCGCTTTAAAGCATAGCAACATAGCATCGTTTACATCCCACCACGGGGATATGTCCTAAATATTCTTCTTTATTATCTTGATCAAGCTTCTGCCGGGTTGGTGTACAACATAGAATCTTCCCAACAATTACTTTCCTTATCTCTACAATTCTGACTTTATGCACAAAGAATATACAATCCGCCTTTAGCACTTACCCTAACATCACACAAATATACATATGTGCCCCTCCTTACATTGCCTAGAAATCTATTTATACTTTACAAAATAGGCCTAAACATGGGTAAACCCTTGGGCTGACATCCATACCTTTTAAATAATCCCAAATCCCAAAAGGGCCAAAGGGGTCGATAACCCATGATCTACCTTAGGTCTTGCTCGCCTTCAACAAGTTCGAAGTCCCAAAATAGGTTAAACTTGACCAAGGATCTCAAAACTTGGTCAAGGGCCAACAATACATCTTGGGGCTTATTCCCTCAAAAATATACAAGAGTACTCTCGGCACATAATAATTCTATCCTATCTATTTCGAGGGGCCTATTGGCCTGTTGTAATGAATGACGGCGTTAGCCGTCACCCGAAAAAGTTGGACCAAGTACGGCAGCTTTATTACATGAGAACATAAAAGGTGAGATATACTTGATATTGACCATAGGAACTGTGTGAGTGAACATGGTGAGGTTCCGCTCCACCCACCTAAAACATCTCTCAGCCTCTTAATTTGGAGATCCCTCACAGCAAATTTGTTGGTACACCATGTCTGTTGTTCACACATCACGGTCGAGGATGTCATCGAGTCCTCATGAAGTCACGTGGTTTTAGTCCCACATCACGTGCATAAAATATGCATGGCGAAGGCCTTTATGGTCCTCCCTCCCCTATCCTTAATCAGCGGTGTTTCCCATATGCATACCAGCAGGAAGGGAGGCCACATGCCTAGTCTCACAGTCTCGGGACTCAAATAGGAACCCTATCAAAGAAGAATGATCATAGGATGGTGCCAAATCCGAATTTCTTGTTGCTACGCTCTCAGCACTCTATCATCTCTCTTCATGCAAGTGAGCATGGTCATCCTCCAATCATAAATATGTTCCTCTCGAGCCTTTGAATTGCACAATGCATGTTTTCCCAGGAAGCCTGGTGTAGGGTTGTAGATCCATTGACTATATGGTAGGTTTCAAAATCCCGAGTGCCCTCCCTCTTTGGAGAGGTGTGCAATTCCGATAGTACATTTTGTTTTGAGCTGGGGAGTTCTTACATAAATATAGTAAATATTTGTACCATAGTGAATCATTTTTCCATGTAAATGTATCCCGTTCTGCCGGAATCCTACTGCAAATTTTGAATGAGATTCCACACTTTTTAGTCGTCTTCCATTCATCCCTTGCTTCAATTATCCAATGAGGTTGGATGATAGAGATAGCCACCGGAAGAAGGCCTCGACATCTTCATCCTTTCTTGAGAGTGCACACCTTACAACATTTTTCTTCCACCTTTTTATAGATGATTTCCAAATCATAACCCAATATCTTGGTTACCCATTTTTTTGTTGTTCTTCTAAAGATAATGTTTGTTTCCAAGAGTATTTAAGACTATCATGATCTATTTTGACCTTGAAGTGCCTACCTATTAGGTAAGGATGCCATTTCCTCAATGCATGTAGTATTTCCATGTTTTCCTTCTCATAAATGGGTTTGTGTAAGTCCTTTCCCTTGAGTGGTGGAGTTTCAAAGCCGGGCCTCCCTTCTTGAATTAGGACAACACCAATTCCATTTCAGGGGCATCACATTCCACAATAAAGGTTTTGTGATGTGGAGTGGTCAAGATAGGAGCTTTGCACATCACCTCTTTAAGTTTTTCAAAGCTTTAGTTGCCTCACGGAATCCATGAAAATTCATCCTTATTAGTTAGTGTCGTTAAAGGTGCTGCTGAAATGCCGCAGTTCCAAACAAACTTGCGATAGTAGCTTGTCAAACCAAAAATCCTCTAAGATTCTTTAATGTTTGGGAATGTGAGTCCATCATGGCCTTAATCTTGTTAGGGTCTACCTGACACCTTCATGAGATACAATATGACCCAAATAATCTACCTCCTTTACTCCAAAGAAACATTTGGATGGTTTGGCATATAGTTATTTAACTCCTTTAGTAGTTGTAGCACATTTAAATTATGCGCATGATCTTCCCAAGACTTGTTATAGTTTAGTATACCATCAAAAATACTAACACAAATTTTCAAAGGAAGGGATTGAAAATGGAATTCATCAACCAACGGAATGTGGAAGGTGCATTTGTAAAGGGCCAAAAGGCATGATCAAAAATTCCTAATTGCCTTCATGAGTTTGGAATGTTGTTTTGGGATATCTTCTTACCTCATTCTAATCTGATGATACACTGAACATAGATCCAATTTTGTAAATAGATTGCTCCATGTGGTTCATCTAATGAATTCATCAATGGCGGGAATGGAAACTTATCTTTAATAGTGATCTTGTTGAGCTCTCTATAATCTTGACACGTGCATGTAGTCTATCTTTCTTGAATACCATTATCACTGGTGTAGAATAAGAACTTTAGGTACATCTAATAATTCCGACCTATAACATTTCTTCAACCATGTGGTCAATTTCACTCTTTTGGGCGTAAGGGTTTTTGTATGGCCTGATGTTAGGAGAACACTCCCGAGAATTAGGTGAATTTCATTATCATGATTTGGAGTGGGTGGAAGACTAACTGGGAATATCTTCAAAATACTTTGGAATTCTTATCAATGATCCTTTGGAGATCTTGAGGGAATAGATGGCTTAGATGTTTGAACATCCTGTGAGCATAGTTATTGCCCAATAACGTCTTAATGCCCCTTTTTCAATAATTTTGTCATTCCATTAGAGCTTATCACCTTCGGGTTTCCTATGATACCTCTTAACTCAATTTCTTTTCCTTCAATTAAGAAAATTTCATGAAAATTTCATGAAAATTAAAAACCACTATTCATAATGATTGTAACCATTGGATTCTAGTACAACATCTACCACACCACCCATGGGTATAGAAATAATTGGACTATTCATTACATATTCCCTCATAGTAATATTGATATTATTGCCTTTTCTTGAGCAATTAATAGTTCCTCCATCTATGATCATTACTTGAAACTATGGTCGAGTGGGTGGAAGACCTTTGGGAATATCTTCAAATACTTTGGAATTCTTATCAATGATCCTTTGGAGATCTTGAGGAATAGATGGCTTAGATGTTTGAACATCTAGTGAGCATAGTTGTGCAATAACGTCTTAATGCCCCTTTTTCAATAATTTTGTCATTCCATTAGAGCTTATCACCTTATCGGGTTTCCCTATGATACCTCTTAACTCAATTTCTTTTCCTTCCAATGAAAATTTCATGAAAATTTCATGAAAATTAAAAGCCACTCTTCCTAATGATTGTAACCATTGGATTCCTAGTACAACATCTACACCACCCATGGGTATAGAAATAATTGGACTATTCATTACATATTCCCTCATAGTAAGATTGATATTATTGCATTTTCTTGAGCAATTAATAGTTCCTCCATCTGCAATCATTACTTGAAACTATGGCGCTAGATATACAAAGCAATTGAGAGCTTTTGCTAATTTATAGTGAATGAAATTATGAGTACTGCCATAATCAATTAAGCCTATTATGTTTTTCTTTTTGATGTATCCTTTGATCTTGAGGGTTTGAGGAGTGCTAATTCCAGCCAATGCATTACACAATATCATGGGAGTCAACTCTTCAAACGAAATTGCTTCTACGTTTTCATCTTGAGATGGTTCTTGTT